>CM050163.1:558975925-559122548 GCA_027410445.1 Discoglossus pictus
CGGTTTATGGAAAGCTGCATACTTTAGTTGATATGGGTCGGAGTATGCATGAAAGTCATGCCGTGATAATGAAGGCGGGAGTTTGAACATGGAAAAGGACACTGCTTAGCATATATGGGCCAAAAAGTACAATACAGGGTTAGGTGAATGTTATGGGTGATCGCATGGCTCTCCAGCAATGCAAATGCCATCATGGACATTAAAAAGGCTAAAATAAATGCTAAAATGGAAGCAGAAAATGTCCTTGGATCCTTTTCTGAATCTCTAGCTGTCGGTTGGCATAGGCTTTTTGGCCCCTGTGTAGCCTGTTTTGAGGGCCACTGAGATCCACAGAAAGGCACTGTTTAGTAAATAGGGGCCTAAATCTTTGTGAAATCCAAAAGACAGGGAATTGTTGAGGAGCAAAAGTGAACTGAGGTATGCCAGGAAGAGACGGGCCGGAAGTGATTATGAAAGGAGGGGGCCCCTCTCACAAAACCCAGGCTACACCATATATATATATTTATTTATAATGAGGTCCGTTGTATGCTTGCTAGCAAGATATGGACCAGCACCAGGAAAATGACCACCGGGAGCACCAACGATAACACTGGAAGGAGCTGTAGAAGTTACCGGCTGTAACTATTTCCCCAGGCAAGATCAGCAATAATAATCCCAATCAAGGATTATGACCTCCCGACCAGAATGACACCACACACAGATTATGCAAGTCCAAACTGTAACTGATTTAAATGTATACACAACAACATCCAATCCCAACAAGCCCCAACCGTCAGTAAACATTACTCTAGCCAAATAACAAAGTCCATACCCCTGGCCATGTGAGAGATCTTTCCATCAAATTATGTTTTCCTCCCTGATCTCCCCCTGTAGACCAGGGACCTAGCTGATTGATTAGCCTAATCCCTTCTTTATTCCAGGGCGTTATCCAGTAAGAACAACAGGGTGATGTGATGTCTGATTGTCTACATGACCTTCCACACCCTTTAAGGTCAAAATTCCTCATCTTTTTGTGCCCAGCTTCCCAATAACGGGACCTAGTGCCCCCTTGTGCGAGAACCATAGTGGACGCTAGCGGTAGTGATTGGGTGTCTTGCGGTTAAATTCAGGGCCTTTGATCGCTCCATCACCCTATGGTGGTGGGGGTAGAACGTATCCGGAAATCCGACTACACCGATTACCAATGAGCATAATTAACCATTCCATACCATCATGGCTGTAACAGTCCCAACTTCCATGTGGCCATGACATCATCCATTAGAAAGGGGACCATGGTGAGTCCAGGGCCCGTAACTATGTAACAGTTCCAAAAGTCCAGTGGTCCCCCTGGGCATAATAATATCTAATAAAGCCAAGCATCAGAAAATCAGAAAAAACATCACACCAGGTTATGATCACAAGCCAAGAGCTGTAATTTTACAGATATTGATATGGAGATAAAAGCACAGAATGTACAAAGCCGCGGCTGCTCATTACTCAGGAGACCGACATTAAATGAATCTGAGCTATCACTAAAGGATTTCTTTGATTCAGAAGCTCAAGCAATGAACAATTTGCAGGAAATAAAACTGCAATATACTGTAGGAAACAATGTGAAGCGAGGAAGGTCCGCTCTCTGGACGTGCTGATCTGTACCTAAGGATGTGCTAAAGCTTATGGATCACAATATATGCATTTTTCACTATAGCTTCTCAAACTGATAAACATCTCTGTTGACTTCAGTGGAAAGGGGATAAGCTGGACCTTCACAGGGAAAGCCCCTCGGCAGCTGCCTTGTTGGCCTAATGAGAAATCTAGCCAATAAGAAGTTGTTTTCTTAACCCAGTACTATACTGCAAGACGATGAAGAGTGAGCTTTAGCACATCTGTATAAGAAGGACAATGCAAAGCTATTGCTTTCATATTAAAGATTGTTGATTTCTTATAGCATAGTGGACAGATCACTGGAAGGCCCATTTATGCCATCTTGTCTGAAGATGACCTTACTGGTATGAGTACTTATCAATTTCATCAGCCCAGAAATGCTATGTCCCTTTAAACACTGACACCCGACAAACCCAACAAAAGTCATACCTGGTTAATACAGAGACCCAGGAGTAATGCCTACTCACCAGCCCTACAAATGCATGTACAACCCACATAATGTAATAGGCAAAAACAAAAACAGAGGTGCTCAATCTGAGGACAAACAATACTAATGTAGGCTTGTTCTGTAGGCCTGCTAACCTACTCAGAGAGCTCACTTGTGCCTTTCACATGAAGAAATATCCAGTAGTATATCTGGTCTTAGTCAATAGGGTGATTTGGCCCCAAAATACCAGGCAATTCTACTTTTAACAAGAGAAACAGCAAATCCTAGATGTATGTTTTGGCCTTTGTTGGGCATATTCAGTAGGGTGGAGGTGAACTCCCCAAGGCAGGATGGGTCATGTCTATAGAACTAGCCTATTAAGATTATTTTGTTCTCTGACTTTGGTTCTTGTTTATTCAAATGACCCTTGGGGCTGGTGGGGCTCCAAACATGGACTCCTTACTCACTGTACCTTAGGGAACTGTACCTTTGGGAGTTCAGCTACACACCACTGACGAAGCCGAAACGTACATCTTTGAATGATTGCCTCGGATAATGTAATAGCTCGGTGACTTGTCTTGCAAGAACTCCAGGAGATGCCAAGAAGCCTTATGGAAGTTTCTATGGGAGCCCTTAGTCAAACAAAATTATGAAATGTATAATTCTTGCAATAGTGGAACGTAAATAAGACAGTCCCCATGAAAAGGACAAGAGGGGATAGAGAATATGCGTTTGTGGCCAAAAAGCAGTATAAAAACCCAAATCTATCATGTTGCGCTCTTTGGACAGGGCCAACAAGTCAATAACTATTATAAGACTGGACAACAAATTAGGGGCCAGGTCTTGTAGCCAAAGAGTAGCCAAAATCTAAATCTGTGTAGGACAGCAAACAAGTGAAAAAAGAACTTGAGGTCAATTCTTCACCTCGATAATCTACAGAGGCTCACCAGAAACAAACGGATATGAAACCAATTCAAGAAGAAAAAAGAGCTGCCATTTGATAGCCCCTGTATCTTTATTATTGACTTGCCTTTATAAGATAGCCAAGACAATTCAAAATAAGAAACCATAACCTTTGTTATGTCTCATAAAATTCCTCCAAAATAAATCAATAAAACTTAATGTGGAATTTGTATTATTTTTGTTTATTTTAGCGACTGAAATATAATCTTAAATTTACTTATTATTCCTCCTACAGAAAATGTTGCAAAGTCAGTGATTAATGCAAATTCATAAAGTGCCCTAATATTACCCTTATATAAAATAAGAATAAGAATTCAATAGTTAATTTTCATTGCTTTATACATTGTAATTGAGATAAGAAAATATTTTTTAGCGTCTACCGACCTTTAAGAATTTGGACAAAAACATTTGAAGAGCCGTGCCCTTATCAAGTAGGTCTCCAGGTAATTGTTATTGTCATATTAGCCTTTTCTTACTTTCTTACACATCTAAGAATATTTAATTGTCGCAAAGTCCAATTAAACACTTTTTATGCATTTAATATTTATTCTCTTTAAATAAATATTGCTATTGTCATAATATGACTCTACAAACTGTATTCCTATTTATTATCAGCAACATAAACGATGATTGTTTGAATCTGTTAATATAATTATTCTTCATTTGACCCCTTAGTTCCAAGCATAGATTAAATAAAGTGCATGTAGTGCATTAACCCTTTACCTGCACCTGCTTAATTTATTGACGCTTACAAATTACCTATTCCTATAAGGTAATATTACACACTATGTCATAGAGTTTCCCCATGCTTTCTTCTTCCTCACAACCTCCTGCCTTTTTCTCAGGGTCTTCTCCACAACTTCTCCATACCATGTTAACCATTTTCTTCCCTCGGCCTCCCTTCTCTCCTCTACTCTTTTATGCTCTCATTACCTTCTCTTCTTCCTACAGTCACTATCTCTTCCCTCTTCTAGTGCTCATAAACAAAACACACTGTAAGTCCCATTCCCATCTTGACTCACTCTCTCTCCTTCTTCTACTAGCTGCAGGAGATATACAGTATCTCTTCACCCATGCCCCTTCCTCCTGCTATCAGCCACGTTCCACACCAAGGGTAGTAAACACCCAAAACCCCATCATTTAGTAACTCCTGTCACAAACCACCCACATTGGCCTTCTCCTGTGCCCTCTGGAATTCAAGGTCTATAGGCAATAAACTTACTTTCATTTATGACCTATTTTTTTCTAACTCCCTCTGTCTATTGGCAATATCTGAAACCTGCTCTCTCCATCAGACACTGTCTCCCCTGCAGCACTATCCTATGGTGGCCTACTACGTTCTTGTTGCACTTTTCATTCCATACCCCATATCCCTCCAAATCTCATCTTTTGAAGTTCACACTATACGTTTTTTCTCGCCTATATCTCTTCATGTTTCTGTGATCATTTTGATTGCCCACCTGGACCATCCCCTCTATTTATGGATCATTTTGCCAACTGCTCCATCAATTTTTTTCCTCCAACATTCTTTCCCTTGTTCTTGGCCATTTAAACCATGTCATTGTAAATACTTTCACTTATTTCTTCCCTCAGCCTCTCACAATGGACAAATTCCTCAACTGACCATGCTGGAAGCTCCCTTGGCCCCATTTTCACCAATCTCTGCACCACCTCCAACCTAGTCATCCGTCCACTACCTCTATCTGACCACCATCTCCTAACTTTCAACTTCACCACAACTCCCTCTCACTATCCTTTTTCAACCACAGCTACCACTACCCATAGAAACCTGAAGGCACCTAAACCAGAAGAGCTCTCCATCGTACTACAACCCCTTCTCAGTTCGTTCCCCAACCTCACCTGCCCTGACACGGCCACCTCACATTACAACTAGACTCTTACTTCCACCCTTGACACTCTTGCACACATAACCTCTAGCACATCCATAACCATGGCACACTAAACAAGAACACCCACCCAGAGGTGCTCCCGCACTGCTGAATGTTTATGGAGGAAATCTCAGACTTCAGCAGACTTCATCCATTACAAGGTTTTATTGTGCTGCTAATTTTCTGCCCTCAACCTTACCAAACAGCAATATCTTTCATCATTAATATTGAACCTGACCTCCCTAAACGTTTGTTCGCCACGTTCAACACTCTTCTCCACCCTCCTGCACCTCCTGCCCCCTCTTGTCTCAAAACTGAGGACTTTTCCAACCACATTAAAGATAAGATTGAAAACATTCAAAATAAATTCTCCTCTCAACACAGCTTATAAACTTCCTCCTCTCAACGAACCAACAACAACCAACCTTCACCCTTCCCCAGTCCCACATTCATTATGGACTCCTTTAAGCTTGTAACTGAGGATGACGTTTCCAATCTACTATCAATATCTCATCTTCCAACCTATCCACAGGATCCTATTCCATCACAGTTACTCCTTCCCCTCTTACACTTATATTCAACCATTCCCTAAACACTGGACATTTTCCATCATCTCCAAAACATGCTATAATTACACCCATTCTTAAAAACAAAATATCATCTGATCCAACTAATGCATCTAATTATAGCCCTGCAGTATATCACTATTTCTCATGGCTTCAAAACTACTTGAGCAACTCGTCTATAAATGCCTTACCCAATGTATTTCTTCTAATTCTCCTCTTGACACCTTCCAATCCAATTTCTGGCCCCATCACTCCATAGAGACAGCTTTCACAACAGTTCTTAATAAAAGGTCATTTTTCTATTCTCTTAGATCTCACTGCTGGCTTTGACACAGTTGACCAACCTCTCCCAAATTCATTACTATCTTGGCATCTGTGACTCTTCTCTGGATGTCCGCCCATCAACTCAAACTCAACATGTCAAAAACTAAGCTCCTTGTTTGCCCACCATCTACTACAGCGTAGACTCTTCAAAATCTCTCACGATTGACAAAGCAATCATCACCCCTCCTCCCAAGCCAGTTGTCTTGGGTTCTTCTTGATCCTGCCTTCTCTTTCATTCCTCCTATTTATTCACTAACAAAATCTTGTCTTTTTCACCTAAAAATATCTCTAAAATATATAATTATCTAACACAAGATACAAATAAAATTCTAATACATTCTCTTGCCTCAACAACTGCAGCTCACTCCTTGCTGGCTTCTCCATCACCACTCCAATCCATAATGAACGCTTTCGTTATACTCATCTACCATACTCAGTCAGTCATACTCCATGTCAGCATCACCTCTCTGTCAGTCCCATAACCTCCAGAATAGAATTTAAAATCATTACCCTAACATATAAAACCCTCAACAATAATGCACCCTCTTATATCTCTGCTCTGGTCTCAAGATACTCCACCATCCTCCTCCTCCTCCATTCTGATAATTCATTTTTTCTTTCCCCCTCTCTTATCACCTTCTCTCACTCCCACCTACAGGACTTTTATTTTCTCCACTAGACTTTCCTCCCGTCTCAAGTCCTTTCATACTATTTAATGAAGCTTATCACCTTCATCCTTAATATGCCCAATGTATATATCACTCTCCAGTTTTACAACCAAATTCTTTAGGTGGTAAGTTTGTAAGTTTTCAATTGTATAGGATGCTAGAAAAAGGACTCTAAGCTCAAAGACAGGGTCCTCTATTCATTTAATTGTATTGAAAATGTTTATGCCTTGTAATCGTCCTATGTATGGCGCCGCAGAATATGTTGGCGCATTATAAATATAAGATAATGATAATAATAATAAATGTCGTGAAACAGGTAGCAGTTTTAGCGACATCCATTCTAATAACATTGCCAGGATCAGCACAACCCAACGTACGTTTCTCCTTGGTCAATACCAAGTTTTATTAGGAATGTCTTCCTTTGAGGTCATCAAGTGAGTTGAATAAGCTGGAAGGCAGAACTAAAAAGTCTTCAGAGGAACAAGTGGTCTTGGCTGGAGACTTCATGTATTAAAGTGATTGCCCTTTGCAAGTCAAAGTTCTTTCTTGGGCACACAACATTTGAACTTGGTAGGATCATGTTACTTTACAGCTCTAGTTTTATATTGCAGTGTCATCAATCAGGTCATGGTCACAGGTGGTCTCAACGTACAGCCCAACAAAGACATTAAAATATGTTTTGAAGGTTACTTCACAGCCAATCCTGCCATATGAGCGCCTTTATATTGAAGTTTCTTTCGATTCATTCTTCCCACACGTATCTTGTGGTATGATTGGGCTACGTTGTCTCTAAACCTGGGCATCCTGCTCCGACCCTGTATTATCTATGAACGATGTTTACTCTTCCTGGACAGATCCAGCGTCCTCCCCCTGTGTGCTACTTATCCAAAGAGCAATGGCCATTGGTATAGTCAATCAGTTTAGATGTTGGCCACAATTTGGACTTTTCCTTACTTTTGAGAACAGAACTCCTGTGTTTTGTTTTGTAATGAAAAGTGAACTCATCTGAAGCATTCATAATTTTGTAAAATATGTGTATTTTAAATGTTTATCTATTTAATAAAACGTATTCTGTTTGCATACCGAAACCAGTAAACAATTACAATTTATCAAAGAAAAAAGACCAAGTGGCTCTAAAAGAGATCGTGATAATTGGCATCTATTTTAAATGAATACTATTATAATCAAATTGGAATTCACTGAATAATTGCTATTAATTGCTTAATTTGTAATGTATTGACATTTTTTTTGCATTAAAGTAGGCTCCATATATGGGTGACATTTTGCTTAATCACTACATTGTGCCTTTAAGCTTTAATTAAAATTGTTCGCAAAATAATTAATATCTTGAAATGTGATTATACCATAACTTACTTTGCTTTTTAGAAATCTTACAATTGATTAGCAAAGACATTGACATCTCAGTAAAATAATGTCATGTAGATCTCCAGCAGAGTCCATACCTGTCGGCGCTGCCAGGGGGTCACCGAGTGTCTGAACGTCTTACAGTCCTCAGCCCTTCACTAGGATTTGCCTTGTTAGGAAGTGGCTGTGATCCAAGTAGATCAAAGCCGGGTACAAAGACTTGGGAGATAATTAGCTTTTGCTAAGAAACCCAAGTAAAGGTTTCAAGCAAATCTAAGATATATTTTATTATTCACTCATTATATGGACTGGGACATCAATCTCATGGCATCCTTTTCGACTTCTGAATCGAATGGTATAGAATTGTCAATATTCCTATGTTTATAATGCCTAGGTCAGCAAGACACAGATGTAAGAAAGCACATTCTGAAAGTCAGTAGGATGCATCAAGTCGTTAGTGCAGTGGAAGGTAATGCGTATACACAGAAATGATAGTATGCAGGGACACTTCCATTTGTCTGTAATCTGATATAGTATATATATATATATATATTTATATATATTTTATTCTATCTTTTCATGTGACAACACTGAAGACATGCTTCTCTGCTACAATGTGAAGTAGTAAGTGTACGGCCTGTATAACAGTGTAAATGTGCTGTCCCCTCAAAATAACTCAACACACAGCCATTAATGTCTAAACCGTTGGCAACAAAAGTGAGTGCACCCTAAGTGGAAATTGGAAATGCAAATTGGGCCCAATTAGCCATTTTTCCTCCCCGGTGTCATGTGACTCAGTGTCACAAAGGTCTCAGGTGTGAATGGGGAGCAGGTGTGTTAAATTTGGTGTTATCGCTCTCACACTCTCTCATACTGGTCACTGGAAGTTCAACATGGCACCTCATGGCAAAGAACTCTCTGAGGATCTAAAAAAAGAATTGTTGCTCTACATAAAGATGGCCGAGGCTATAAGAAGATTGCCAAGACCCTGAAACTGAGCTGCATCATGGTGGGCAAGACTATACAGGGGTTTCACAGGACAGGTTCCACTCAGAGCAGGCCTCGCCATGGTCGACCAAAGAAGTTGAGTGGACATGCTCAGCATCATATCCAGAGGTTGTCTTTGGGAAATAGATGTATGAGGCTGCCAGCATTGCTGCAGAGGTTGAAGGGGTGGGAGGTCAGCCTGTCAGTGCTCAGACCATATGCCGAACACTGCATCAAATTGGTCTACATGGCTGTGATTCCAGAAGGAAACCTCTTCTAAAGATGATGCACAAGAAAAACAGCAAACAGTTTGCTGAAGACAAGCAGACTAAGGACATGGATTACTGGAACCATGTCCTGTGGTCCGATGAGACCAAGATAACCTTATTTGGTTCAGATGGTGTCAAGCGTGTGTGGCGGTAACCAGGTGAGGAGTACAAAGACAAGTGTGTCTTGCCTACAGTCAAGCATGGTCGTGGGAGTTTCATGGTCTGGGCCTACATGAGTGCTACCCGCACTGGGGAGCTACAGTTCATTGAGGGAACCATGAATGCCAACATGTACTGTACATACTGAAGCAGAGCATGATCCCCTCCCTTCGGAGACTGGGCCGCAGGGCAGTATTCCAATATGATAATGACCCCAATCACACCTCCAAGACGACCACTGCCTTGCTAAAGACGCTGAAGGTAAAGGTGATGGCCTGGCCAAGCATGTCTCCAGACCTAAACCATATTGAGCATCTATGGTGCATCCTCAAATGGAAGATGGGGGAGTGCAAGGTCTCTAACATCCACCAGCTCCGTGATGTCATCATGGAGGAGTGGAAGAGGACTCCAGTGGCAACCTGTGAGGCTCTGGTGACCTCCATGCCCATGAGGGTTAAGGCAGTGCTGGAAAATAATGGTGGCCACAAAAAATATTGACACTTCAGGCTCAATTTGGACATTTCCACTTAGGGGTGTACTCACTTTTATTGTGAACAGTGTAAACATTAATGGCTGTGTGTTGAATTATTTTGAGGGGACAGCACATTTACACTGTTATACAGGCCGTACATTTACCACTTCACATTGTAGCAGAGGGGCATGACCTCAGTGTTATCACATGGGAAGATATAATAAAATATTTAATAACATCTGAGGGGTGTACTGACTTTTTTGAGATACTGTATGTGTGTGTTCTTGATACAATATTATACATTACATTTTACCAATAATATCACACCCATTTGCTGCTAAATTAAAGCACAAAACCAAAAATGATCAATCACTGAGAACAATATAAAGCTTATACCTCATAAGTTATATATATATATATAATAAAGGGGAAAAATGAGGAGCTTTTTCCTGCAGTCTCTTTGTCTTTAAGCTCACTCACATATTGTATGTATTATTTCTTACTCAATCACTAAGGTGCCATTAATAAAAGCAGTCCATTTTATAGAGCGCTGTAGGTATTTGTGCGACCGTCCATACTGCGCAGTGAGGGCCATTTTAGATAATGATATTTTGCTTTATTTATCTGTTATCTGTGGCTGGTTATATTGATTATCCCAGACATGACTAATAGGTAATCGCTGCTAATCTGTCCCGGCCCGCGCGGTGAGGGCGCAACATCTAACCTCAATATTTTATTTCTAGCCATTTATTCATAAGGAGACACATTGAAGGATAAGACAACTTATTGTAACAGCCAGCAGTGATAACATAACCTTTAAAGATACACCAAGAACATCTAAAGATCAGCAGCAAATGCCATTACTGATGTCATTAATATGTCACAGTAAAAACCCTACGGTAACGAGCTAATTAAAGTATTATTGCAAATCAAAGTCTATATATTAGTGTATAACCACCATTATGGCATATCGTGTTAAAGGGCCACTGTAGTATATGCTTTTGAAGAACTTGACTTGATAATCTGCAATTGGGTTTATACATTTTAAAATAAATAATTCCTGTCATTAATTGGTAACAGTTACATTATATTTTGCTTCAATGATTACCGACATTTCAACAGTTCATTAAAGGATTAGAAGGCTTGGATGAAAAGGGAGGAAGGGTGGATTCAGATATGGCCCATATTCAGTAATGATTACAGCTGTTTCTCTAAAGAGCACACTTGATAAGAGAGCTCAGAAGAGTAAGTACCTATAAGAAAACCCTCCCCCTCAAGATACAGGCAGGCGAGCAAACCAACCTTGATAAATAGACTCCCAAGTTTTTTTTATGAAGCCCAAGTGTCACAGGACCAGCAGGACTGTAGTAATGAATGTACAGCTTTCACATTTGCAGTCGTTGACCAAAACATACATTTTTGGGGATGTGTGAGCAGGGGACTGAACAAAAGATTAGACTGACATTAAACAGGAACAAACAACCTGTCCACATATCCAGCTTAAACCTCCATCTCTATTGAGTCTCTCCCATTGTCTACTAATGTCATGGCACCAGGCCTTTAGGTATGTGTAGACTGAACGTAGGGAAGTCTCCCACCCGGGGTGTAAGCAAGGGCTGGTGAGGCCAGGAGGTGGAGAGGCGCTAAACTTGGAGGCTGATACCACAGTCCCCGAAAGTTTTTGCCTCCAGCAAGAGACCAGTTTTGGACAGATTTGAGCTTAAGAGCTTATTAAGGCTTGGCAGGATCCTAGGCACTTGATTGGTTGCAATATCCATTGTCACACCAAGTGTCAAAGCTCCTAACCCGACCCAAATTGTTGCATGAAAAGTTAAAAAAATATTTTATAGATGTGCTAAAAGTGAAAAAAGCAACACCACTGTAAGTGTGTATAAATGCCTTGTCCAACTGAGGACAGTTCCATATCATGGCGACCAAAGGCTTGTTTGTTTAGCAAATAAATGTGTGATATCATTGCTAGAACTTCTTGCTGATAATTTGATATACATTAGACTCTCAGTTATCTGGCACCCATGTGGATCAGTAGATGCCGGATAAATAAAGTTTCTGGTTGCTTGAGAGTTACTATGAAAGAGGCCTAGATTAGCTGCACATAGGATGCTCTGATACGTATATGTGTCAGTGAAGGCTGTTCTAGCAGCAGCAGCTTTCACTCCTCACTTACACACAGGTATATTCGGCTGGAGGGTGCAGTGCTGAACCTAGGAAATGTAAGCCAAACACTGCCCTGGCTCAGTCACTCATGCCAAGGGAATGTAACGCCAACACTGCACTGGCTCAGTCACTCATGCCTGGGGAATGTAACCCCAACACTGCCCTGGCTCAGTCACTCATGCCCAGGGAATGTAACCCCAACACTGGCCTGGCTCAGTCCCTCATGCCCGATGAATGTAACCCCAACACTGCCCTGGCTCAGTCACTCATGCCCAGGGAATGTAACGCCAACCCTGCCCTGGCTTAGTCAATCATGCCCAGGAAATGTAACGCCAACACTGCCCTGGCTCAGTCACATATGCCTGGGGAATTTAACCCCAACACTGCACTGGCTCAGTCACTCATGCCTGGGGAATGTAACCCCAACACTGCCCTGGCTCAGTCACATATGCCTGGGGAATGTAACCCCAACACTGCCCTGGCTCAGACACTCATGATCAGGGAAAAAAATAACAAAAACTGCCCTGGCTCAGTCACTCATGCCCAGGGAATGTAATCCCAACACTGCCCTGGCTCAGTCACTCATGCCCAGGGAATGTAACGCCAACCCTGCCCTGGCTCAGTCACTCATGCCCAGGCATTGTAACCCCAACACTGCACTGGCTCAGTCACTCATGCCCGGGGAATGTAACACCAACACTGCACTGGCTCAGTCACTCATGCCCGGGGAATGTAACACCAACACTGCCTTGGCTCAGTCAATCATGCCCGGGGAATGTAACACCAACACTGCCCTGGCTCAGTCACTCATGCCTGGGGAATGTAACCCCAACACTGCCCTGGCTCAGTCACATATGCCTGGGGAATGTAACCCCAACACTGCCCTGGCTCAGACACTCATGCTCAGGAAAAAAAAAAAAACAACACTGCCCTGGCTCAGTCACTCATGCCCAGGGAATGTAATCCCAACACTGCCCTGGCTCAGTCACTCATGCCCAGGGAATGTAACGCCAACCCTGCCCTGGCTCAGTCACTCATGCCCGGGGAATGTAACGCCAACACTGCCCTGGCTCAGTCACTCATGCCCAGGCATTGTAACCCCAAAACTGCACTGGCTCAGTCACTCATGCCCGGGGAATGTAACCCCCAACACTGCCCTGGCTCAGTCACTCATGCCCGGGGAATGTAACACCAACACTGCACTGGCTCAGTCACATATGCCTGGGGAATGTAACCCCAACACTGCACTGGCTCAGTCACTCATGCCTGGGGAATGTAACCATAACACTGCCCTGGCTCAGTCACTCATGCCTGGGGAATGTAACCCCAACACTGCCCTGGCTCAGTCACTCATGCCCAGGGAATGTAACCCCAACACTGCCCTGGCTCAGTCACTCATGCCCAGGGAATGTAACGCCAACCCTGCCAAGGCTCAGTCACTCATGCCCGGGGATTGTAACGCCAAAACTGCCCTGGCTCAGTCACTCATGCCCAGGCATTGTAACCCCAACACTGCACTGGCTCAGTCACTCATGCCCGGGGAATGTAACCCCCAACACTGCCCTGGCTCAGTCACTCATGCCAGGGGAATGTAACACCAACACTGCACTGGCTCAGTCACTCATGCCCGGGGAACGTAACACCAACACTGCCCTGGCTCAGTCAATCATGCCCGGGGAATGTAACACCAACACTGCCCTGGCTCAGTCACATATGCCTGGGGAATGTAACCCCAACACTGCACTGGCTCAGTCACTCATGCCTGGTGAATGTAACCCCAACACTGCCCTGGCTCAGTCACTCATGCCTGGGGAATGTAACCCCAACACTGCCCTGGCTCAGTCACATATGCCCGGGGAATGTAACCCCAACACTGCCCTGGCTCAGACACTCATGCTCACGGGAAAAAAAAACAACACTGCCCTGGCTCAGTCACTCATGCCCAGGGAATGTAACCCCAACACTGCCCTGGCTCAGTCACTCATGCCCAGGGAATGTAATGCCAACACTGCCCTGGCTCAGTCACTCATGACCGGGGAATGTAACGCCAACACTGCCCTGGCTCAGACACTCATGCTCAGGAAAAAAAAAAAACAACACTGCCCTGGCTCAGTCACTCATGCCCAGGGAATGTAATCCCAACACTGCCCTGGCTCAGTCACTCATGCCCAGGGAATGTAACGCCAACCCTGCCCTGGCTCAGTCACTCATGCCCGGGGAATGTAACCCCAACACTGCACTGGCTCAGTCACTCATGCCCCCAAAACTGCACTGGCTCAGTCACTCATCCCCGGGGAATGTAACCCCCAACACTGCCCTGGCTCAGTCACTCATGCCCGGGGAATGTAACCCCAACACTGCACTGGCTCAGTCACATATGCCTGGGGAATGTAACCCCAACACTGCACTGGCTCAGTCACTCATGCCTGGGGAATGTAACCATAACACTGCCCTGGCTCAGTCACTCATGCCTGGGGAATGTAACCCCAACACTGCCCTGGCTCAGTCACTCATGCCCAGGGAATGTAACCCCAACACTGCCCTGGCTCAGTCACTCATGCCCAGGGAATGTAACGCCAACCCTGCCAAGGCTCAGTCACTCATGCCCGGGGATTGTAACGCCAACACTGCCCTGGCTCAGTCACTCATGCCCAGGCATTGTAACCCCAACACTGCACTGGCTCAGTCACTCATGCCCGGGGAATGTAACCCCCAACACTGCCCTGGCTCAGTCACTCATGCCCGGGGAATGTAACACCAACACTGCACTGGCTCAGTCACTCATGCCCGGGGAACGTAACACCAACACTGCCCTGGTTCAGTCAATCATGCCCGGGGAATGTAACACCAACACTGCCCTGGCTCAGTCACATATGCCTGGGGAATGTAACCCCAACACTGCACTGGCTCAGTCACTCATGCCTGGTGAATGTAACCCCAACACTGCCCTGGCTCAGTCACTCATGCCTGGGGAATGTAACCCCAACACTGCCCTGGCTCAGTCACATATGCCCGGGGAATGTAACCCCAACACTGCCCTGGCTCAGACACTCATGCTCACGGGAAAAAAAACAACACTGCCCTGGCTCAGTCACTCATGCCCAGGGAATGTAACCCCAACACTGCCCTGGCTCAGTCACTCATGCCCAGGGAATGTAATGCCAACACTGCCCTGGCTCAGTCACTCATGACCGGGGGAATGTAACGCCAACACTGCCCTGGTTCAGTCACTCATGACCGGGGAATGTAACGCCAACACTGCCCTGGCTCAGTCACTCATGCCTGTCTGCTTCCAGGTAAAACTGAATTACAGAGACATACAGTGGATGACATTTAGGTGCCTGTAAGCATTTTGTGGCATCACCACGTGTCTCCTGGCATTTGTTGAGCCCTGTAAAATAAATTTTTAATTTAAAATACATTATTCAATTTTTTCTGGTTGCTTGAGAGTTCTGGTTAAATGAGAATCTACTGTATTTGGGGACCATACCAAACTACGTAGTCTTCATATTTGAACAGTTTGTCTGCGAGCCAAATCTCTCTATCTCTCTCTGCTAAGCCAAAGAGACCTTTTGGATGGGAGTTTTTGTCGAACTTCTCATCATCTTGGTACATTGTGGGTGCGAGTTTTTATAAAATTGCACCACATTGAAACCACAAAACACATTATTATTACTTACAGTAAGCAAAACTAATATTAGGATTCTATCAACTACTTTCTTTGTAGGGTTTGTCCTTCTAACCTAATTAAAATCCCATTAGTCATGTTTAAGGCACTGGCTGTTGCCACATTCCCACTGTCCAAAGCTGACCATGTAAAATAATAGTATTAGGTTGGAACCAACATTTCCAATTCTTCTGTTATTATTCTAGATGAATTATGAATGAATTATATATTTGCACATTTATAAGCACTTACTCATTTCCCAAGTGTCCAATCTCAAGTGCTTTATTTTTTAAAAGACATGGGAATACTAAGGAAATTCTGTGATTTAGTTTTATAATGGGATTTGTTTCTTAGGAAAGTCATTCATACCGGAGTATATTTAAGTTCTTCAAAATATTATGGAGAAATAAAAAAGGTATTTAATTCAATTCAAGATAGTTGTATTGAGGGTGTCCTGGGGATGTGGTCCATGTCAGATTAGGCAGGAGATATGTCTCTCCCATGGTGTTAGAGTATGATGATTCATACAAAGTCATTTTGCATGATTATTTCCAAGATCTCCATAATACGTCAGACTGGATTTGCCTCTTTGTGGTGTAAATATTTGGCAACAGTATGGTGTATAGTGAATGTGGAGAGTTTAGATGATATAAAGGTTGTCCATATATATACAAAGTGGGAAAAATACAACTAAAGTCTTTATCAATAAGGGGTGACAACGGCGATATCTAAAAACAATGGGTTAAAAAAATCCCGGATTGAAACAAGAGGATAAAAATAGGCTAATGGATGTGTGGACAAATAACCACTAAATGTTGAATACACTCTTAATAGAGGGGTACATAAGTCCACACCTAACAGTACTGCAGAGGAAAAAAGTGATTGCTGATCCAATTTGAATAATCCTGTCTTAATAGTAAATCATGGATCTATAATACATATATACAAGTGTAGAGGTTCTGGATAACAGTGACTCTCATCCTAAAGAATTCCCCAAATGAATTGCTGGGAATAATCTGGCTTTTAAATGTAAATATATATATATATTCTTGATGGTATACCAGGATACGATTGTGCCATATTTTCCTGCTTTTGAGTCAGGGCAGAAGTTTTTTGAAAGTAAAAATAAAGTTCTGGGGCTATTGTATGCAAGTAATGGCTACCCAAAGTTACTCTTCATAGAGAAGTTAAACTTCTATCTTGCCCATATTACATTCCAAAGATTAGCATAATATAGCACAGGCCAGAGGATGAAAAGTACAAGGAAGCCAGCAGGCTAATTGTTACTTAAAGCACCGTTATTAAAGTGCTTGATCTAACTCATATCCAGATCACAACATTCACTCATTTGGAAACGGACAGGTAGGGTAAGCATGCAACCTCTAAAATATAATTTACAAATACAATACTGTTAGTAGTGAAGACGCCGGCGTGCCCTTAACTGTGAGGCATGCCACGTCATCAAAGCAGGAAAATATGGCACAATCGTATCCTGGTATACCATCAAGAATATATATATATATATTTACATTTAAAAGACAGATTATTCCCAGCAATTCATTTGGTGGAATTCTTTAGGATGAGAGTCACTGTTATCCAGAACCTCTACACTTGTATATATGTATTATAGATCCATGATTTACTATTAAGACAGGATTATTCAAATTGGATCAGCAATCACTTTTTTCCTCTGCAGTACTGTTAGGTGTGGACTTATGTACCCCTCTATTAAGAGTGTATTCAACATTTAGTGGTTATTTGTCCACACATCCATTAGCCTATTTTTATCCTCTTGTTTCAATCCGAGATTTTTTTAACCCATTGTTTTTAGATATCGCCGTTGTCACCCCTTATTAATAAAGACTTTAGTTGTATTTTTCCCACTTTGTATATATATGAGTAATTTTTGGGTAGCAAATACCCTGGGAGCCTAGCATTCCTACTAGACCTTGATTGATATAAAGGTTGCACTTTTTAGTGAGTTTTTGGAAGGGCTGAGACGAGAAGTTCCATAGCTGAAGGGAAGCCATGCAGATAGAGGAGGAGGTAAAGGAGGTAGCAAAGGTGGAGAGACAATACAGGTCATGAGATGAGAGAAGGGAAGAATGGATAGTATATGGAGACTTCTGGAGAGATATACATAGGTAAAAAGTGTTGTATGTTAAAGTAAGTTTTATAGGAAGGACTTATCACTAATTACAACCAGTCACCTATACTCAGGAGTTCCTGGTTATGTCGGTAGTAGACTAAAGAAAGTAAACACATAAATAAAGGATTTCTTATCTCTGGTTAGGTGATGAGTTCAGTTAACAGAAATACAGGTATATTAGCATTTTGTTTTCTGACAGAGAAGCCCCAGTTTGGTCAAGTGCTCCATGATGGACTTCCAATTAGATTAGAGCGTCAACTAATTTAAATACCCAATTACTACATCACAATTATGTTCTTCTATATGAAAAGGGTTAAACACTAAACCATACATGGCCTAATGGGGTTGACTGTTATTGCTCATGACGTAAGTGTTTGTGCATAATTACTGGCATAATTCCATGTTGGTGTCAACCTCACCTCCTTGTCCATCACTTCACCGGCTTTCCATAGGCAGCAAAATAAAGTTTTAAATCCCCCATAAACACATTATAGACCTAATTTGCAGAATGGGACCAGGTGCCTGATGAGGATCTGCTATTTTGCCTTTGTCTACATCACAATCTCTATATGAAGATGCAAACACATAAAGTAGCTCTTATGTCTGCGCTGAAAACCTAGCTTCCATATTGTTAATGAAATTCCGACTTCCCCATATTTGCGAAACATCCAGTAATGCGTATACTGCGCAGCCTACCAGACACATTCATTATGGATTGGAGTGAGATACAATATTCAAAGTGGTGTCCTGAGTGCGTGGATTCAAATATTTGTTATGTCTTGAGTGAAAATAAATGACATTCCGGCATCAGTATTTGGTTAATGACTGTTTGTAAGGAGTTATAATTATTATCTGATAAAACGTAATTAAAATAGAAACACTGTCTAATATATCTTTGGCCTACCGAAACATAGATTATAGGCACTTTCTGTCAGTTGACCTTCCTACAAATTAAGTAAGCAAATAAAAATGTCATTAGCATGTGTTAGAGACAAGAAAAAAAATGTAAAAATCCTAGTTGTTTTCTCCCGATAACAGGATTAGACTGCTTATTGTTCTCACTATGGTACAGAGTTATGAAGCAAATATAAAAAGAAAGGGAACGGGGAAAAAAAAGCTTTTATTGCACTTTAATAACGCTGGAGTTAAAAATAATGAAGTATCCTAATGGTATAGTGGCACCAGGCAAATGGAGAGTATGTTGAGATGAGGAAATCGTGGTAAAAACCCCACAACACAGGTAAGATGAGTAGAACCCTCCTGCCTGGAAGACTCAAACTACCTTGGTACCCCAAATCTGAATAATTTCCCTACAGATAAGGTAGGAAAGAAGTGTTTTGTCTCATACTTTCCCAGATGGGATACAGAATCCCAACGACCCCGTCTATAATCTGATAAACAATGACTACCATTGGTGTTACCAACATGGATACTTCAGGTTAAACATTTCTTATAAACAAATGACAAATATAACATATTGGAGCCCCATATGCGGCTAAGAATTAGTAATGGAGACTAAGAACTACATCTGTTGTGGTGACTATAATGCGATCTCCTTAAACAGGGTTAATTAATAAAGGTTATAGACCACTTATGATATATGGCCTATAACCTGATGATGTTATGACCTATAACCTTTATTAGCAGGAAGGACTATCAGACCCCTACTATGAGAGAACCAGTGCTGTACGCTTGAGAGAGCTGCACTAATTAACCCTTGAGTTGGGAAAGTTGTTTAAGGAGATCTCCTGCCACCTCGTCTTTATTTGATCTTCTTTTTATGCTAAATATTTACATTCAAAACTTTTGCTGAAAGACTCCACTTAAGTCCAAGCTTTTGAGGTCGGTAAGGGAATATTTAAACTGGGATGGGTCTACTCTTAGTTAATTGTTCAAAACATATTTAAAACAAATCTGGCAAAGCCACCGAACAATGAGGTGCCTTGATCAGTCGGCGCTCAGGAGTATGTGGCGTATACACTTTCCCAAACGCTCCTTTTTATCAGGATCTTTCTTTTCTATTAAAGCACAAAACATTTTAGAATAAAGCACCGAACAAGGATTAGCTGCTAACTCAGTTGATGTCGGGTATGACGCAGGTAGATGTAGGGATCACAAATATCAAAGCAGTTTAGCAGCAGCCTCGGCTTTCTCTCGATGACAGGATGTCAGTGTCGTTAGATTATACAGCAGCACCGCGGCCTGATGGGATACGGCACTGACTCAGAGCAATGCTCAGAGGAAATCCTTATACCAATATAAAAGAATGTACCTGCGAGGTCAGAAAGACCACGAATAATGATGATGTCACAATGACATCATTAAAAAATATGCCTAATGTCTATGGGGTTTTGGGGTGAATCACCAACTTAACTTAAAGGGGAAGTTCAAATCTAAGGTGGTTGTTTGCTATATTGGGGAATGCAGTTTCAGTTGAGTGTTGGGGATGGAAACCAGATTGTAGTGGGTCAACTAAAGAATTGTTGGACATGGAGTTGCAGACTTGTAGAGTAGCCATCCAAATAATTTGAAACTAGTTAGGGTTCAAGTCAGAGAGGCATGAACGATCTGCTAACTGCTCTCTCTCTCTCTCCCCATCTCTCTCCCCCTCTATCTCTCCCCCTCTCTCTCCCCCCCTCTCTCTCTCCCCCTCTCTCTCCCCCATCTCTCCCCCTCTCTCTCTCCCCCTCTCTCTCTCTTCCTCTCTCTCCCTCTCTCTCTCTCTCTCTCTCTCTCTCTCCCTCTCCCTCTCTCCCTCTCTGTTCTATCGGTCCCTCATACCGTATTTTTATTGTTTTTCTTTTTAGCCCCATATTTTACCTGTATCCTGGTCTCAGAAGGCCTCACTGGTTACGCTGAATTCTGGGAGTACTGCCCTCCCACCCCATTTCTGATTAAATTTATAGTGAAATGGGAATCACCTGACTTTTCTATTTGCATATATTATCTCACCACTAGGGGCAGACAACATATTAAATGCTAGAGCCCTCACCTCTGTTCCTTCCTCTCCCTCTAAATGAAAAACCTTTCTAACTTTCACTTCTCTTCTGACCCTTTTTATTCCTTATCTGTTTAATCTTTCCCTAGTTTCTGTCCCTTCCATTCCCTTTAGATTGTAAGTGGCGAGTTTTCAGTCTTCTAGGATGCTTTGGGAAAAAGCACTTTCTGCAAAGATTCTAAGCTCAAAACAGGGTCCTCCATTTTTGGAAGGTTGTTAATGCTGTATTTTTCCTTGTTTTTTATCCCCTGTATTGCGCTACGGAATATGTTGGCGCGTTATACAAATAAAAGTTAATGATAAAAATAATAATAATAATAATAATAATAATAATAATAATAATAATAGAAGAGGAATTTTTTAGAATGGGTTGATGAGAACCAGCTTGATGAATGATGGACATGTTTATGTGGAGAGCTATGGGTAAGGGGTTAGGGTGGTAGAAAGGGAGACAGAAAAGGGTGAAGGAATAGGGTCAAGTGTGCAGATATAAGGAAGATTCTCTGTATCTGGTGTAAAGTAGCAGCGTGTGATTGTGGGGGGGGAGAAGACGTAATGCCGAGATAATGCGTCTGCTGGGTGGGACATGAACATTTTGTGTCTGGTAGTTTCTCGTTTTAGTTTTTGAATTGGTTGACAAGGTCTTGACCTGTGAAGATTATGATTACAATGTGTAGCGTTGAGTTGAAAGTAGAAAAATAAATATTTTGGATGACTGTGAAGCAATGAATGAGGTGAAGTAGATTTTCTTAGAGAAATTAAGGGATAGGTCTAAGAATGCAAACCATCAAATGATAGGGCAGCAGGAGAGACGATGTCAGAAGAGGAGAACCACTTTTTTTGATGACTTGTAAAATACATACCTTGGTCAGTATGACATTTTGAGATAAGCTAAAAAATATATTTTTTTTTAAATTATAGTGAATGTAAACATTTTTATACTGCTTTTTTAGTCCTGAAATATTCATACTTTGATAGAGAAGCAGAAAATAATTCACCTTTCTTGGTTTATTCTCATCACAAAGACCTGATTTCTCTGTCACCATTGTCAACAACACAATGAATATCCATCTCTGCAGAAACTGATTGAATGGACAATATAAAAAAAAATTAGTGAGCAATTTATAAAATTTAGAAATGGTTTACCTGTTTTCAAAATAAAACTGGATTAATAATATAAAGATTCTACCATTTATGTATTCTGACATTTTGTATTTCTTACACCATGTTGTTAGTCTAACCTCCATTTTGTTATTCAACATGGCAGGAACCTTATACAGACAAATAGTATGTTTTTCTGTTCTATACACTATTTTTTTATCTACCAGCCGTAGGAATGTTTAGAAGGTATTGCGTTCCTGGACACAGACGAGCATAACCTTGAGATATTACCTGTTTCTAGTTTTGAGTTAGTGAATGTAATAAATCACCTTGGAAATATAAGCTCCTGTATACAGTATTGCTTTAAGAGGTCTACACATTGCTTAAAGGAACACGTCTGCCAAATGTACCAGACTCTGTCATCATTATTTAAATGTATCACCCTAAGAGTTTAACACTAACAGTTGGCATTGCTTGCAGGTTCCCAATATTAGAAGATTAAGGTGAGTACTACTCTAAAAGAACCATGGTGTCCTAACGGGATGAGCTTATATCCCTAGGAGAGTAAAAGCTCCATCAACTGGGACATAACTTGGACGTGAGTTGAGGTCTAGACTATGTTACCACATTGACCAGCCCTGGGACAGGTCTGAATGCATTTGTGGAGTTGCCTCGCAGCAGAGGGATTGATTAGCCACCCTCATGCAACATGGACATTTTTGTTGGTAATTTGGTGGCAGGCATAAGCCATATAAATACACAGATAGCCCGTCATTGGGAAGACCCTACATTTTACGAGTCTGCTCATCTTTCAGAATGGTTTGATATTGCAGAAGGGAATTTAGTTAAATTATATATTGAATTGTGTTGTTGTTGCGCTGCTCTGCTGCACCATTGTTATTATATTGTCCTTTTCCTTTGTCCCCCAGTGTGTGCTCCAGTATTATAGTGTGCTGATTATGTGACACTACATGGTTTTCCCATTATTTTTTATGCTGGAAGACTGAACTGTTCAGATCTCTTGTTGCAAAGTGTGTTTATAGAGATGTCTGAAGCAATACTGTATACGATAGGTGATATTACACACATATGTTGTGAAAGTAGCTTTATTTATAGTCTATGCAGTGGCGTGGCTAAGGGTGTAGGAGGCAGTGCAGCCCGTGCAGCATTTTTGGGGGGAGTCCATAGATGTAAAATTGCACTACCTGCAACTCACCATCCCGTGGCCCTCCTTAATCTCAACTTCCAAACATATGTTGTGATTTTATTATTCCAACCACCATTTTGTTACTCACCATGAACTCTGTACAGATATACGTATTCTTTTTTGTACTGCTAGATCATTTTTTGATCTACTAACCAATGAAACGTGATTGGAGGCAAGATACTCCAGGATTGAGATATACTGTATATACTGTCGCTAGTTTCGAGGTAGTGTATCTACTTTCACAGATAGTCAGCATAATGTGTTGTGTCAACAGCCATTATGGAGGAGAAACTTAAGGTGAGGTGCTGTGGTGCTGTTGGTTCCCATGGCAACAGTGTCCAAATTGAACATTACTTATCTACATGAGAGTAAGTACTATTTGGCTCATGAGCTCAGGGGATTGGGAGTCGAACATTATCCTAGCAGTCTGAATACCTAATACTTCTCAAGTTATTACTCGGTGCCTGAGACATAGCGCGGAAACATGATGCATTAAAACCATTTCCTGTTCAGTGTTTCGGACAGTCACTTACTAACTGCCATTTTACCCAGATCCTGAAGCCGCCTCCTTCCAGGGAATCCCTAGCGCCAACAGAAACCTGCAGAGGAGAGGACCTAACCGGTGGGATCCATTCATTGATCCATCCAGATGGTCCTCCATCTTGGAAATATATCCTATGTATACAATGGGAGATGTAGACATATTTGTTTGATTGATCTATTAAACATTTTTATTATAGAAGATTTCACTTTCCATACTTGTATAATGAGTGATTCTTCATTTAGTTGTAATGCGCCAACATATTCCATAGCGCTATACAAGGGATAAATACAAACAAGTACATTTAACACATTGGAAATAATGGAGGGTCAGTCTTTGAGTGTATATAGTGCTTTGCCTGAAGCACCTTGCAAGACTGAATACAAGCAAACTTACAATCTAAAGTAGCTAATATCATATAGATACCACATTCCCTAAAAAATAACTAGAGTCTTATCTTCTATCGTCTACAGAAGGCAAGTGTTATGTACAAATATGTGGCTCCTCATTACTTGGTCCCGGGTATGTCTAGTTTTACTCTAGTACTGTGGTTGTCAACAGAAAGTCCAGACATTTCTGCTAGGCTATCATATCGGTTGATCCTCAGCCATGAAGACATTGTCATTCAGTCATGTCCAACTCTACATAACCCTATGGACCACAGCATGCCAGGCACATATATCATGTTATATTGGCAACTGTACTGGAATAGGTTGCCTGTTCCTTTTCCAGTGGACTGCTATTTGTCTGACCTCTCTGCTATGACCTGCCCATCTTGGGTGACCCTACATGGTACATTGTAAGTGAAGTCAACTCTATTGAAAGACGTCCTGCTGCAGTCATGTGATAATGCAAATATATTAAATGTCGATGTAGTGATCCAAGTGGCATAAGGAGAGGAAAAAGAAAAATATGTGTTAACAGGAGAGAAAGATGAATGATGGGTAAAAACTTTCAGACGTCACTTACCTTAGTACGCACAAGGGAAGGATGTTACTCCTTGTAATCATTCGACTACATAAAATGCCCACTTTACAAGCTGATGTCACCCTGTTTAAATTGACCTGCGTCTCAAAAGTGATCCTCTCTTTATAGTAAGATAGTAGTTAGGCCATCTCTGGAATTAAAAGATATGAGAACCACAGCTCCAGTAGATGGAACTTCAGCACCAACATGATTGTAAGAGCCAAATACCCCAGAATGTTATGGTCTGTGAGTACAACACAAAGTTGTGTTTGTGATGTTCTTGGACTACTTGGACCAGCCCTACTCCTTTTCAAAGAGAACTTGTCTTTGAATATGTTGATACTAAAGGAGTCCTGTGCTAGAAAGTATACCACGTAATATCACCATGAGCTGGTGCTTGGTGATTTAGATACATTATTTATAATTCTAATTTATGTTGCTGTTTTGTCATTCAGTCATGTCTAACTCTCTGTGACCCTATGGACTACAGCAAGTCTGGCACATCTATCAGCCACTGCCCTTCTGAGCTCCATCAAGCTGATGTTCATTGCTTTAATGACCTCATCTATCCAACTTTGTGTGCCTTCAACCTTTCCCAGCATCAGAGTCTTTTTGACGAAATCCTGTCTTTGAACTTTAGCCTCATGATCAAACCTTCCAGTGAAAAGATTGGCCTAATTTCCTGTAGTACTGATTGATTGGATCTTCTTGTAGTCCAAGGGACTCTAAGCAGTTTTCTCCAATACCACAATTCAAAGGCGTTAATTCGCTCAGACTTCTTAATGGTCCAGCTCTCACATCCGTATGGTACTACTGGGAATACCATAGTTCTAACTATGAGGACCTTTGTTGATAATATAATATCTTTATTTTTTAATAGCTTTTCCAAGCATGCCGTAGCTTTCCTTCTCAGAAACAAATGTCTTTTAATTTCATGGCTACAGTCACCATCTGACGAGGTCTTGGATCCCGGGAAAATAAAATCTGTCACTGCCTCCACTTCTTCCCCATCTATTTGCCAGGAAATTAAATTTTCATTTGCCATGATCTTTGTCCTTTTAACATTGAGCAGCAGGCCAGCTTTTGCACTCTCTTCTTTCACCCTCATCAATAGGTCCTTTAGTTCCTCCTCACTTTTAGCCATCAGAGTAGTATCATCAACGTATCTGAGGTTGTTGATATTTCTCCCAGTAATACCGATCCCAGGTTTGGATTTGTTAAGCCCGGCCTTATAATTATAGCTACAATATATTACATTTAAAAATAAGTAAAAAAAAAACAAATTTAGGGTGACAAAGTGCATTTAATCTTATTTGATGGGATGTCTAAATTATATCTTTAGTCAAAAAACTAAATGTTTCTATGATAATAAAAACATTTTTTGTAAATCTTACTTACTTTAACCTATTAAGACAAGAAAACAACTAAACGCAAAACTCCTGCGGGTTCCTGTCTTGGTTACATTGGAAAACCATTATAAATGTCAGATTACTTTAAAAAAACGACTTTGCTGAGTGAAAGTTTGTGATTTCAATGTCTTTTTAGACCAGAAAAGTCACACAAGATCTGCCAATGTCACCGAGTCCCTTCATACTGTATTGGTTATATAGATATATATTATTACAAGGACATTTAATAGGACTCAGAGAGGACATCTAGTCTGTGAAGGAGACCCAAAGAAAGGACACCAATTACTTAATAATTTTTAGGATAGAAAAGCTCAGGGCACAAAGTAAATGAGATTAAGTTACTGTAAGAGCATCAGATCTGGTGCCTAACATAAAATAAATGAGATTATCATAGTTGGCTCTATTAGTAAGGGTCCAGGCAATCTGAACATTTCGGGCTTCAACAAAGTGAATTAATATGAATTTACTTTCCATTGAAGCCAAAATGATTTGAGACTCAAGTCATTGTGTCCCCATTCCAAGGATGAGTTCATTGATTCCAGTCCCAATGGACCTCATGGGACACTGATTAACGTGAAGCTTCGCTCAGTGGATGATACAAGTCCATTTCGAACCATGAACCAGCGACCAAATATATCAAGACAGATCAAGGTGTTTGACTCTCTCACTGCAACAGGAAGATTATTTTATTTTAAAGAGCATTAAAATTGGCTATATATTGTACTAGCAGCTTTCCTCTACCGTAAATAATATATAGAATTGATTTTGTGGCTCCTGTATGCAAATGTACAGAGCAATATGCAAATGTGCAGACCAGTATGTAAATGTGCAGCTTTTTATGCTAATGTGGGGCTCAGTATGTTAATGTGCGGCACCTAGTACTTGATAATGGTGGGAGAGGGGTCTAACTGCTATTTATTTTGGCCACTACAGAGACAAACACGCCAACTGTGATACTAATTAGCTAATTAACAACATAAAGCCAGTTTTTTATTCTCTTTACGAATACGCTAAAAAAAAGACTTGATTTTGGTGTGACAGTGACAGTTTGACTGTCCTAATCCAGAAAAAATAATCAATGTGCCTGGTTTACAAAGGTAACTGTGTTCGTACAATACCCTCTTATTGTTACCCTCCACCTCCGGAAGGTTAAATGAATACATAAGAATGTCAGACATTGGCAATTTACACAAAGGTATTTTAAATCTGTTCGTTAGGACTCAATGTTGTCTGATCAAAGAGCTGGACTAATATTATTATTATTATTATTATTATTATTATCATTATTATTATTTATGTATAAAACTTAATTTTGTGTATGGATATATATATATATATATATATATTTTAATTCATTCATTTTTATTAGATGGGAATTGGATCACATATCAGGTACGACATAGCATACATCTCATTAATATCATAATTAAATATATTTCCAAAACATAAAATCTGTTATCTGAAGTATTAAATAATTAGCTGTAATCCTAGGAAACTAACTCCTGACCCACATGGTTCCCTATTGTCGGCAGTCGTTATCTTTTGTGTCTATTTTATTTATCATTACCTGCAAGTTTAAATCTCCCCGTTTCCACCGCTTAGCTATATGAATTTTGGTAGCCAAATACAAAAATTGGAAAAGTTTATTTTGAGTGTGTGAGAGCGAGGCCACCGGAAATCCCAATAAACACGTTTCCATAGTCTCTCGCATGGGGACACTAAATCATTTAGATGCCAATTTATAAATACTTTCCCATATTAGTCTAATTTTCGGACAGTCCCACCACATATGAATAAGTGAGCCAATGGAATTACAGCCCCTAAAGCAGTTTCGATCCACCGAGCATTTCCACTTTGCTAATTTTTCTGGGGTGAGATAAGTACGGTGTAGCACCTTAACAGCTGTTTCAAGAATATTATGATTAAGACCCCCTATAGATATTCTGCCTAGACAAGATATTGGGAGTTTATTCCATTTTGCCAGATCCCGACTTAAAGATTTCAAAATCGGATGGTAATACTCTTTATTTAAGGAGCCCAAAGAAGGGGTAATTTTGAGGCCCAGATATTGAATATGCCCTGGAACCCAATTAAAACTTAACTGCTATTTTAATGTTTGTTTTAAATGGTCAGGTATGGCAATAGCCATTGCCTCTGTCTTATCTACATTTATACATAAGCTCGAAATGAGGCCACATTTGTGAATAATGCCCTTAAGTGACCTTAAGCAGTTGGCTGGGTCTGTTAGGGTACACAAGATGTCCTCTGCGAACAAGGACATTTTATACCGAATGGTGTTCAAATTGGCCTGCGCTAAACATTCCATTGCTAGGACAAATAGTAAAAGAGAGAGCGGGCAGCCCTGCCTGGTACCCCTAAAGATGTTGATCATTGGTTTACTTGGACCTTGCAGTATCAAATGCGCTTGGGGTTGTTATAATAAATCGAATAATAAAAACGAATTGGATCAAATTTACAAACTGCCCTTGAATGCCAAATTTGCTCAAAACCGCTTGCAGATAGTTCCAGTCCACTGTGTTGGACGCCTTTTCAACGTCTAAAGCTAAGAAAGACAAAGTTGTTCTGGACGAAGCTGCTTAATGAATTATATTAATGGCCTTCCTTAGATTGTCTCTAGCTTGTCTATGTGGGATAAACCCCACCTGATCTTTATGTAACAGCCAGGGTAGGAAGATTGTAAATCTATCCACCATATTTTTTGCTAATAGTTTATTGTCCCCATTAAGAAGGGAAATGGGTTTATAGTTTTTGATTTCCATGTTGTCTTTCCCCTCTTTCGGGAACAGAACTATCTCCGCCTGGTTCATCTCTGATGTGCGGATATATTTAAGGAAAAAATCATAACAAAATAGTAAATTTTTGTTCAGATTTGGAAATACAGTAATTGCACTCTGGGAAACAGTGTATGCAGACACAGACTCATACAGAGACTATTTGTTTGAATTTAAGCAGTAAATACAACTCTTATAAGCACTTCTTAATAAAATAAAGTACATGTTAGTAAATATATATGCAGGGATATTAGTAACATCCAGGAACCCTCCATATCCCTTTAATATACATTTACTTGCCGTGCTCTCATGCATGCTGCCAGTTGTAAAGATGAAAAGAAATGACATACATTCAGAGCGCGGATGCTTTTATTAGGCATTCAAAGATTGGAAAAAAAAATATTCAACATTAAACAGACTGAGCTGCGACTGGGTTTGGCTTTGTCTAGCAGTCTGCAGACAAATTTTCAGATACAAAGTATACCAACATAAAGATGTTTGTATAGCTGAAGCCTTGTTGTATTAGAGAGCATTTCCCGGGCGGCGAGTGTTTGCCGTTGGGGCATCCTGTCATAATTATTCTTCTAGCCCTGTCTCCCCACCACCGCCAGCTGATACTCATCTCCTATAAATTGATGTGAATTTAATATGTAATATTACCATTATAAATTAATAAAACGGGAACTTTGAGATAAATACACAATTAAAATATCTCCTCTGTCTGGGACATTAAATTACGAGTGTTGCCCTTATTCTTCAGTTATATTAGCCATTGTACAGTATATTTTTGCTCCCATAAGGCACATAAGGGACTGCCGGAGACCCACAAAGGTCAGCCGGGGCCATAAGGGGTGGTGGGGGTCATTGGGCCAGCAAGGGGGCACAGAGGGTCCCTGGAGCTCTGTGGGGCCACAGGGACCCCAGGGTCCACAAAGGACCTACAGGGGCCACAGAGGATCAGATGGGGCCACAAGGGGAGCCACGCGGGCCGCTGAGGAACCAAGGGGGCCACAGGGGACCCATCGGGGCCACATAAGATCCACAGGGGATCCACAGGGTCACATAAGATCCACGGGGGCCACTGGAGGGCCATGGGATGGCCGCGCAGGAGGTCTGGGGCCTCAGAGGTAGCGGGCCTCTGTGCCTTGCATCGGCTGCACCAGCAGTAGGTCCACCTCTGCTGCACAGCTCATTGGCCAGGACCACCATAATATTTTGAGCAAATATAATATTTTGAGCAAATTGTGTTACTTGTCTCTCTGAAATATTATGTCTTTTTCTTATCATTTTTCATTAATAGAAAATAAACTATATTATTAAGATTAGTGAAACCTAGAAAAGTGAAACCTTAAGTTTTGCATAAATTGAAGTAATGTCTATAAAATGTGCATTAACACTTTGCTGGTATGTAGGGAAACAATGTTATATTTCCCTTATTGCTATACGTACAATCGTTATATAGTGAACATAACAGAGCTGGAGGGCCCGGGGAAATGGTATTTTTTTACTATATAAAATATATATACGTTTTGACTCTCTTTCTTATATATACAGTATATATATATATATATATATATATGTGTGTATGTTGCTCAGTCGTGTCCAACTTTATATAAAAATACAAACAAACAGTGCCTTGGCATTTTTCGTATTTTGTTGCGTCACAACCTGGAATTAACATGGATTGTTTGAGGATTTGCATCATTTAATTTACAGAACATGCCACAACTTTGAAGATGTTTTTTTTTTATTTTTTTTATTGTGAAGCAAACAACAAATAGGACAAAATAACAGAACAAGTCCCTGTGCATAACTATTCACCCCCTAAAGTCGATACTTTGTAGAGCCACCTTTTGCTGCAATCACAGCTCCAAGTCGCTTTGGATAAGACTCTATGAGCTTGCCACATCTTACCACTGGGATTTTTGCCCATTCCTCCTTGCAAAACTGCTCCAGCTCCTTCAAGTTGGATGGTTTGTGCTTGTGAACAGCAATCTTTAAGTCTGACCACAGATTTTCTATTGGATTGAGGTCTGGGCTGTGACTCGGCCATTCCAACACATTTACATGCTTCCCCTTAAACCCCCCAAGTGTTGCTTTAGCAGTGTGTTTGGGGTCATTGTCCTGCTGGAAGGTGAACCTCCGTCCTAGCCTCAAATCATACACAGAGTGGTACAGGTTTTGCTCAGGAATATCCCTGTATTTAGCACCATCCATCTTTCCCTCAATTCTGACCAGTTTCCCAGTCCCGGCTGCTGAAAAACATCCCCACAGCATGATGCTGCCACCACCATGTTTCACTGTGGGGATGGTGTTCTTTGGGTGATGTGATGTGTTGGGTTTGCGCCAGACATAGTGTTTTCTTTGATAGCCGAAAAGTTAAATTTTAGTCTCATCAGACCAGAGCACCTTCCTCCATACATTTTGGGAGTCTCCCACATGCCTTTTCGCAAACACAAAACGTGCCATTTTGTTTTTTGCTGAAAGTAATGGCTTTTTTCTGGCCACTCTGCCATACAGCCCAACTCTATGGAGCGTACGGCTTATTGTCGTCCTATGTACAGATACTCCAGTCTCTGCTGTGGATCTCTGCAGCTCCTCCTGGGTTACCTTAGGTCTCTGTGCTGCCTCTCTTATTAATGCCCTCCTTGCTCGGTCTGTGAGTTTTGGTGGGCGGCCGTCTCTTGGCAGGTTTGCTGTTGTGCCATGTTCTTTCCATTTGGTTATGATAGATTTGATGGTGCTCCTGGGGATCATCAAATATTTGGACATTTTTTTATAACCTAATCCTGACTTGTACTTCTCAACAACATTGTTTCTGTTTTCTTTTTCAAAAAAATAGATTTATGTATATATTTTTCTCATTTCACTTCACTAACTTAGACTATCGTGTTCTGATCCATCACATAAAATTCAAATTAACAAAACATTGAACTTAAGGCTGTAATGTAACAAAATAGGTAAAAAGTCAGGGGGGTGAATACTTTTGCAAGGCACTGTATATATATATGTATATACACACATATCCTCTTCAGGATCTCTACCTTGTCATGGTGGTAACCCAACAAGAGCAGGTCATAGTAGATAAGTCAGACAAATCTTGGTCCACTTTAGAGGGAACTGGCAACCCACTGCAGTATCTTTGACATGAAAACCGTATGGATAAGCACCACCAGATAAAATATGTGCCTGGCATGCTATGGTCCATAGGGTGATGGAGAGTCGGACACAACTAAACAACAACATACATACATATACCCCTGTGTAAATTGACACATGAGGAACATGGTGCGCGCAGTAACAAAACATTTTCATGGCCACTTTTGTAATATTTTTAAAACCTCCTCTTTTGAAGAACTACACTTGAAAGTCGCCAAAATGTTATTAGATCCGAAAAAACAATAACAACCATTTAATTACCTTTATATGCAACATTATTACTATTCATTTCAGCCAATCAGGTTTCTGAGGTTGGAGAAGAATTTGAATATACAGGAAGTGGGAATGCAGCAGCTACAACTGCCAGTGCTCTCGGCTGGACTAATAGAAATCTCATTCGTTTATGACAACACTCCCCTTGATAATCCTGCAGTAAAATCATTGTAATAATTATTTATTTGTATGTTTGTTTATTTATTCTTACTAAAGACGTTATCACTGGTACTTTAGTCACTATTGTAGTATTGATTCATATTAAAATGCAAACAGCTGCTTGGAGTCATAACAAGCGGCGCTGAATATAAGATAACATTTATATTGGGGGTTGATCATCTTGTGGTAATTTTAATTTGGTTCTAATTCTTCTATTGGATCTAATGTCCACACTGGCAGTTGTAGATGCTACATTCCCGCTGTGCCAATAGAAAGTAGAATATGCCTAGAAATAATGTAATATATATATATATATATATACGTTTTCCTGTATTTATTTTCCATTACAATTGAATACTGCTGCCCTTTAAGTTGACCTTCGCACAGGCCTATTAGATCTATTATATAAATACATTCTAATATAGCCCAGTATAGATATAACAAGCCATAACAAAGGGACAGATATAAAAACTTGTAGGATTAATGAATGAGGATTTCTGTCACCCAGCTCCATAGATGGATAGTGATATCATTGGTACCATATTGTGATAAAAGCCCTATTGAATCTACCGTGGCCCACGTTGCTTTCTCCATTGAATAGTGCTCAGCTTATTGAATAGATATAGAGGAAGGATAATGAAGCTGTTATATCTATAAATATATATTATTTTATGAGACGCCCGTGTTCAGCATCCGTCACATTGTGCTCGCTTCTAAATGTCATGAACAATACGTCCCCCACCAAACTCCCCCCGATACCTCCCAACATAATAGGGCTTGTTCGGCGCTTGAGGATCTGCCTTTGTCCTGGGAACAAACACATGAAATCCAGCAGAATCCCATGAAAGTCACAGAGCTGATTAAAGAAATACATCCGAAGATCAGTCACAGAAGAAGAAGAGGCAGAAAGACCTGGGTGACCTCCCACAGCGACAAGAGTGTAAGGACCAGCAAAGAGCCGGAAATACACGAGAATACTGCACAAGAGGCGTCGCATGACATAAATGGTGGTGAGAGGTATGGGACACGAGGCAGACACTTATGGGACAGATTACAGACACTTATGGGACAGGAGGCAGACACTTATGGGACAGATTGCAGACACTTATGGGATAGGAGACAGACACTTATGGGACAGATTGCAGACACTTATGGGATAGGAGACAGACACTTATGGGACAGGAAGCAGACACTTATGGGACAGGAGACAGACACTTATGGGACAGGAGGCAGACACTAATAGGACAGGAGGCAGACACTAATGGGACAGGAGGCAGATACTTATAGGACAAGAGGTAGACACTTATGGGACACGAGTCAGACACTTATGGGACAGGAGGCAGACACTTATAGGACAGATTGCAGACACTTATGGGATAGGAGACAGACACTTATGGGACAGGAAGCAGACACTTATGGGACAGGAGACAGACACTTATGGGACAGGAAGCAGACACTTATGGGACAGGTGGCAGACACTAATGGGACAGGAGGCAGATACTTATAGGACAAGAGGTAGACACTTATGGGACACGAGTCAGACACTTATGGGACAGGAGGCAGACACTTATGGGACAGATTGCAGACACTTATGGGATAGGAGACAGACACTTATGGGACAGGAAGCAGACACTTATGGGACAGGAGACAGACACTAATGGGACAGGAAGCAGACACTTATGGGACAGGTGGCAGACACTAATGGGACAGGAGGCCGATACTTATAGGACAAGAGGTAGACACTTATGGGACACGAGTCAGACACTTATGGGACAGGAGGCAGACACTTATGGGACAGATTGCAGACACTTATGGGATAGGAGACAGACACTTATGGGACAGGAAGCAGACACTTATGGGACAGGAGACAGACACTTATGGGACAGGAGGCAGACACTTATGGGACAGGTGGCAGACACTAATGGGACAGGAGGCAGATACTTATAGGACAAGAGGTAGACACTTATGGGACACGAGTCAGACACTTATGGGACACGAGGAAGACACTTGTGGGACACAAGGCAGACACTTATGCGACAGGTTGCAGACACTTATGGGACAGGTGGCAGACACTAATGGGACAGGAGGCAGATACTTATTGGACAAGAGGTAGACACTTATGGGACACGAGTCAGACACTTATGGGACACGAGGAAGACACTTATGGGACACAAGGCAGACACTTATGCGACAGGTTGCAGACACTTATGGGACAGGTTGCAGACACTTATGGGACAGGAGGCAGACACTTATGGGACAGGTGGCAAACACTTATGGGACACGAGGCAGACACTTATGGAACCGGTGGCGGACACTTATGGGATAGGAAGCAGACACTTATGGGACAGGTGGCAGACACTAATGGGACAGGAGGCAGATACTTATAGGACACGAGGAAGACACTTATGGGACACAAGGCAGACACTTATGCGACAGGTTGCAGACACTTATGGGACAGGTTGCAGACACTTATGGGACAGGAGGCAGACACTTATGGGACAGGAGGCAGACACTTATGGGACAGATTGCAGACACTTATGGGATAGGAGACAGACACTTATGGGACAGGAAGCAGACACTTATGGGACAGGAGACAGACACTTATGGGACAGGAAGCAGACACTTATGGGACAGGTGGCAGACACTAATGGGACAGGAGGCCGATACTTATAGGACAAGAGGTAGACACTTATGGGACACGAGTCAGACACTTATGGGACAGGAGGCAGACACTTATGGGACAGATTGCAGACACTTATGGGATAGGAGACAGACACTTATGGGACAGGAAGCAGACACTTATGGGACAGGAGACAGACACTTATGGGACAGGAGGCAGACACTTATGGGACAGGTGGCAGACACTAATGGGACAGGAGGCAGATACTTATAGGACAAGAGGTAGACACTTATGGGACACGAGTCAGACACTTATGGGACACGAGGAAGACACTTGTGGGACACAAGGCAGACACTTATGCGACAGGTTGCAGACACTTATGGGACAGGTGGCAGACACTAATGGGACAGGAGGCAGATACTTATTGGACAAGAGGTAGACACTTATGGGACACGAGTCAGACACTTATGGGACACGAGGAAGACACTTATGGGACACAAGGCAGACACTTATGCGACAGGTTGCAGACACTTATGGGACAGGTTGCAGACACTTATGGGACAGGAGGCAGACACTTATGGGACAGGTGGCAAACACTTATGGGACACGAGGCAGACACTTATGGAACCGGTGGCGGACACTTATGGGACAGGAAGCAGACACTTATGGGACAGGTGGCAGACACTAATGGGACAGGAGGCAGATACTTATAGGACACGAGGAAGACACTTATGGGACACAAGGCAGACACTTATGCGACAGGTTGCAGACACTTATGGGACAGGTTGCAGACACTTATGGGACAGGAGGCAGACACTTATGGGACAGGTGGCAAACACTTATGGGACACGAGGCAGACACTTATGAAACCGGTGGCGGACACTTATGGGACAGGAAGCAGACACTTATGGGACACGAGTCAGACACTTATGGGACACGAGGAAGACACTTATGGGACACAAGGCAGACACTTATGCGACAGGTTGCAGACACTTATGGGACAGGTTGCAGACACTTATAGGACAGGAGGCAGACACTTATGGGACAGGTGGCAAACACTTATGGGACACGAGGCAGACACTTATGGAACCGGTGGCGGTTACTTATGGGACACAAGGCAGACACTTATGGGACAGGAAGAAGACACTATTGGGACAGGAAGCAGACACTTATGGGACAGGTTGCAGACACTAATGGGACAGGAGGCAGACACTAATGGGACAGGAAGCAGACACTATTGGGACAAAAAGCAGACACATATGGAACCGGTGGAGGACTCTTATTGGACACGAGGCAGACACTTATGGGACAGGAAGCAGACACTTATGGGACAGGTTGCAGACACTTATGGGACAGGTGGCAGACACTAATGGACAGGAGGCAGACACTTATGGGACAGGTTGCAGACACTAATGGACACAAGGCAGACACTTATGGAACAGGAAGCAGACACTATTGGGACAGGAAGCAAACACTTATGGGACAGGTTGCAGACACTAATGGACAGGAGGCAGACACTTATGGGACAGGAAGCAGACACTATTGGGACAGGAAGCAGACACTTATGGGACAGGAATCAGACACTATTGGGACAGGAAGCAGACACTTATGGGACAGGTTGCAGACACTAATGGGACAGGAAGCAGACACTTATGGGACAGGAGGCAGACACTAATGGGACAGGAAACAGACACTTATGGGACAGGTTGCAAACACTTTAGGGACAGGAGGCAGACACTTATGGGACAGAAGGCAGACACTTATGCGACAGGTTGCAGACACTTATGGGACAGGTTGCAGACACTTATGGGACAGGAGGCAGACACTTATGGGACAGGTGGCAAACACTTATGGGACACGAGGCAGACACTTATGAAACCGGTGGCGGACACTTATGGGACAGGAAGCAGACACTTATTTGACACGAGTCAGACACTTATGGGACACGAGGAAGACACTTATGGGACACAAGGCAGACACTTATGCGACAGGTTGCAGACACTTATGGGACAGGTTGCAGACACTTATAGGACAGGTGGCAGACACTAATGGGACAGGAGGCAGATACTTATAGGACACGAGGAAGACACTTATGGGACACAAGGCAGACACTTATGCGACAGGTTGCAGACACTTATGGGACAGGTTGCAGACACTTATGGGACAGGAGGCAGACACTTATGGGACAGGTGGCAAACACTTATGGGACACGAGGCAGACACTTATGAAACCGGTGGCGGACACTTATGGGACAGGAAGCAGACACTTATGGGACACGAGTCAGACACTTATGGGACACGAGGAAGACACTTATGGGACACAAGGCAGACACTTATGCGACAGGTTGCAGACACTTATAGGACAGGAGGCAGACACTTATGGGACAGGTGGCAAACACTTATGGGACACGAGGCAGACACTTATGGAACCGGTGGCGGTTACTTATGGGACACAAGGCAGACACTTATGGGACAGGAAGAAGACACTATTGGGAAAGGAAGCAGACACTTATGGGACAGGTTGCAGACACTAATGGGACAGGAGGCAGACACTAATGGGACAGGAAGCAGACACTATTGGGACAAAAAGCAGACACATATGGAACCGGTGGAGGACTCTTATTGGACACGAGGCAGACACTTATGGGACAGGAAGCAGACACTTATGGGACAGGTTGCAGACACTTATGGGACAGGTGGCAGACACTAATGGACAGGAGGCAGACACTTATGGGACAGGTTGCAGACACTAATGGACACAAGGCAGACACTTATGGAACAGGAAGCAGACACTATTGGGACAGGAAGCAAACACTTATGGGACAGGTTGCAGACACTAATGGACAGGAGGCAGACACTTATGGGACAGGAAGCAGACACTATTGGGACAGGAAGCAGACACTTATGGGACAGGAATCAGACACTATTGGGACAGGAAGCAGACACTTATGGGACAGGTTGCAGACACTAATGGGACAGGAAGCAGACACTTATGGGACAGGAGGCAGACACTAATGGGACAGGAAACAGACACTTATGGGACAGGTTGCAAACACTTATGGGACAGGAGGCAGACACTTATGGGACAGAAGGCAGACACTTATGCGACAGGTTGCAGACACTTATGGGACAGGTTGCAGACACTTATGGGACAGGAGGCAGACACTTATGGGACAGGTGGCAAACACTTATGGGACACGAGGCAGACACTTATGAAACCGGTGGCGGACACTTATGGGACAGGAAGCAGACACTTATTTGACACGAGTCAGACACTTATGGGACACGAGGAAGACACTTATGGGACACAAGGCAGACACTTATGCGACAGGTTGCAGACACTTATGGGACAGGTTGCAGACACTTATAGGACAGGAGGCAGACACTTATGGGACAGGTGGCAAACACTTATGGGACACGAGGCAGACACTTATGGAACCGGTGGCGGACACTTATGGGACATAAGGCAGACACTTATGGGACAGGAAGAAGACACTATTGGGACAGGAAGCAGACACTTATGGGACAGGTTGCAGACACTAATGGGACAGGAGGCAGACACTAATGGGACAGGAAGCAGACACTATTGGGACAAAAAGCAGACACATATGGAACCGGTGGAGGACTCTTATTGGACACGAGGCAGACACTTATGGGACAGGAAGCAGACACTTATGGGACAGGTTGCAGACACTTATGGGACAGGTTGCAGACACTAATGGACAGGAGGCAGACACTTATGGGACAGGTTGCAGACACTAATGGACACAAGGCAGACACTTATGGGACAGGAAGCAGACACTATTGGGACAGGAAGCAAACACTTATGGGACAGGTTGCAGACACTAATGGACAGGAGGCAGACACTTATGGGACAGGAAGCAGACACTATTGGGACAGGATGCAGACACTTATGGGACAGGAAGCAGACACTATTGGGACAGGATGCAGACACTTATGGGACAGGTTGCAGACACTAATGGGACAGGAGGCAGACACTTATGGGACAGGAGGCAGACACTAATGGGACAGGAAAAAGACAATTATGGGACAGGTTGCATACACTAATGGGACAGGAGGCAGACACTGATGGGACAGGAGGCAGACACTAATGGACAGGAGGCAGACACTTATGGGACAGGAAGCAGACACTATTGGGACAGGAAGCAGACACTTATGGGACAGGTTGCAGACACTAATGGGACAGGAGGCAGACACTTATGGGACAGGAGGCAGACACTAATGGGACAGGAAACAGACACTTATGGGACAGGTTGCAAACACTTATGGGACAGGAGGCAGACACTAATGGGACAGGAGGCAGACACTTATGGGACACGAGGCAGACACTAACGGGACAGGAAACAGACACTTATGGGACAGGTTGCAGACACTAATGGGACAGGAGACAGACACTAATGGGACAGGAGGCAGACACTTATGGGACACGAGGCAGACACTAACGGGACAGGAAACAGACACTTATGGGACAGGTTGCAGACACTAATAGGACAGGAGGCAGACACTAATGAGACAGGAGGCAGACACTTATGGGACAGGAAGCAGACACTATTGGGACAGGAAGCAGACACTTATGGGACAGGTTGCAGACACTAATGGGACAGGAGGCAGACACTTATGGGACAGGAGGCAGACACTAATGGGACAGGAAACAGACACTTATGGGACAGGTTGCAGACACTTATGGGACAGGAGGCAGACACTAATGGGACAGGAGGCAGACACTTATGGGACCGGTGGCAGGTAGCTATGGAAAATATGGCAGGCACTTATGGAGCAGGTTGCATGCTGGATAGGTAACATGGGTGTAGGAACTGGGGGGATGTAGGGGGGGACAAATCCCCCCAGGTTTTTCTATGTTTGTATGTATGTATATATAACCTATTTTACGGCCTGTGTATACTAAGAGCTGTATCCCCCCAGAATAATTCTGGCTCCTACACTGGCTCCCTGGCTCCCTGATAGGTAATATATTAGATGCATTTCCCCCTCTGCCATTTATATGTAAAATATTGCTAGAAAGATGAAGAGTAAATCTGCAATTACCTGCCAGAGCCAGAGGTCACGGAACAATAACAGAGTGATCTCTGGGTAATGAGTAGAAATAGCTGAAGAATAGATGGGCCAACATAGGGCAGCTGCAGAGCCCGGCAGATCCGGTGTCACTGAGGGGTTACATCAAAAGGTTTTACCAAGGAGAACAGTAAAAAGTGCAACCATGATTAGATAGGCCAAGAAGATGATGAAAGCAAATGTAAGTCTTGGGCCTCTGGGCAGATCAAAGTCTTTAAGGCCTTTGGTATCATTATCTATAAATATTTAAAAGAAAAAGAAGATGATGAAAAAGAATGTCTACAAAGTAAAAACTCTAGATCGAGACACATTTGGATTTTTGTTATGGACATTGCAAGAGTCCAACAGATCTTGGCTTGAGACCATGGCCAAAGGCAACACTACAATGATTGCTTTGAAATATGGGTGGCCACTCATAATAATGGTATATATGGGTAACCAACCATAGGTGATAACAATAAATATAATGGACCTTGCTCCAGTACTCTACAGTATGAGTGGTAGATCATGCTATGATGATAAGCAGACTTGTGACAACTCAAACCAGGTACTGAAGACCTCTTACATTTCTATGATGGTGCAAATGCAATCACATATAATAATTGTCCAACTAGGAGACGTCGTCACGCTTTACGTAGTGCATACGAGTTAGGCGATGAGTGCCAAAGGTGCTCATCGCTGCGAGCCTCGCAAAGCGAAGCGAGCCGTTAACACCGATCACTTAGGCGATGAGTGCCGAAGGTGCAAATCTCCTGCGAGCCTCGCGAAGCTAGACGTTAACTCGCAGCACTTAGGCTATGAGCGCATATTGAGGCGAGCCGTTAAGGCACTAAAACTCCCAGCACAAAGGCGATGAGTGCAAAGCAAGGCGAGCAGTGAAGGCAATGAAAAACGCGGGACTTAGCCGCCAAACACTTAGTAAATGCAGGAGCGCCAGCCTGCAAACAGTTGGCAAACGCGAACATTGAAAAAAAAATATGAGATAGGAAAAATACGAGGTTAACGGCTGAACCGCGCAAACCAAAAAAACAATAAAAACACACTAAATACACAAAAAAATACAACAAAAACATCACACACAGCATGGGGGACCAGCCAGGGCGTCTGGGAGTGAGGTGGAACGCAAATTTAAGATGATTTTGATGAGTTTAGGCACTCGAAAATGGCCGCCCCAAAAAACACAAAACACAGCCAAACACGTAGCACTTTCACATAGAAACATATGAACTACAAAATACACTATTACAAATGATAGAAAATGCTTGTGAGCCGCGTAACACATTAATAACATTACGAATCTACAATGGCGTTTGCCCTCGCGCTCGCAGCCTATTTCTAATGCACAGTTGGGACATTCATTAAACTTTATCATCACGGCACCAACACTCAAACTGTACATTGTATGCTGCCGGAAAATACAAACAGATTGTTAGCTCTTCAGGCTATTGATTGCTGGATATATTAATTACAAATAGGTAAAGTATATTAGTTTATTAGTTAACTAAATATAGCTAAATATATATTTCTCTTTCTGATGAGCGCCGAAGGTCCTCAGAGTACAAAAAGCTTTACATTGTGTGTCACACAGCATTCCCATGGCTTCACATTTTATTGCCCCGTCATTTTTGACTTGCAAATCGCTAGTTACATATAAATGAAATAATAAGTTCATTTTTTGGTCCTCAAGTCTCCTTATTACAACTGGCTCTAAACATGAAGTAAACACACTTTCTGTGAGTGAGAAACTGAAGATGGATTACGTGCTATGCAGGATATACTGTATGTCTTTTTACACTTACGGTGTCAGCCTTAGGTCAAAGAAGACGTAAACATGTCGCCAGACTGAAACTGGATTGTTATTGCTGCTGTAAAACCTTCTTGTTCACAGAAGCCGGACACCGAGGATCCTGCTGAATTTAGACAAGTTTAGCGCAGGAGATGCCGGATGAGTTTGCGCTATTCCCAGGGCCTGTCTATCATCTTTCTCTGTTTCTCTTTCTGTTACTATTATATTTCTTTATCTTTGTCACTCCGTCTCCTTCGTGTTATTATTTTTCAGTGTTTGCTGCGTCTCTCCATTTTTTTCTATATAATTTTTAATAATTACCGTATATACTCGAGTATAAGCCGAGGCACCTATTTTACCACAAAATACTGGGTAAAATGAGTGACTCGAGTATAAGCCGAGGGTGGGAAATGTACTGCCCCCTGTGTCCCTCTTGTGCCCTCTGTGTCCCCCCTCTCTCTCCCGTGTCTCTTCTCCCCTCTCCTTCCTCCTCAACCCCCCCATCCTCAACCCCCTCCTCAACCCCCCATCCTCAACCCCCTCCTCAACCCTCCTCCTCAAACTCAACCCCCCTCCTCAACCTCCCTCCTCATCCTCAACCTCCCTCCTCAACCCCTCCTCAACCCCCACCATCCTCAACCCCCCTCCTCAACCTCCCTCCTCAACCCGCCTCAACCTCCCTCCTCAACCCCCCATCCTCATCCTCCCTCCTCAACCCCCCATCCTCAACCCCATCCTAAACCTCCCTCCTCAACCTCAACCCCCCTCCTCAACCTCCCTCCTCAACCCCCCTCAACCTCCCTCCTAAACCCCCCCAATCTCATCCTCCCTCCTCAACCCCCCATCCTCATCCTCAACCCCCTCCTCAACCCCCTCCTCAACCCCCCTCCTCAACCCCAACCCCCTCCTCAACCTCTGTCCTAAACCCCCCTCCTCATTCTAAAAACCCCTAAATACCTCCCCCTCTCCCTTTCCCCTCACTTTACCAGCTTCTGCTCTGGCCTCCGCTCCTTCTTGACCCGGCACGCATGTGACGTCACATGCGCGCCACGTCATTAGCATATACTGGGTTAGAGAGACATGGGGGGGGTTAGAGAGACACGGGGGGAGAGTGACTCGAGTATAAGCCGAGGGAGCTTTCTTTAGCCTTAAAAACGGGCTGAAAAACTCGGCTTATACTCGAGTATATACGGTAAATGAAATCTCTTAACAGACAGAATCCTAAATAATAAAATTACAATAGAATTCATGCAGCTCATTTAGTGCATTGGCCAGTACTCGAGCAATCGGATTCGATAAATAACTTTAAAAGGGGACTCGATTTATTTCTAATTTCAAAGGGAATTCAGGGTTATCATGGATAATTAGAGAGACAGTATTGATCCAGGGAGAAATCCGATCGCCAGTATCTGGGGTCAGGAAGGAATTACATTTTTTTTTTTTTCTTTGAGACAATTGGCTAAGTCTCCATTGTTTTTTTTGTTTTTTTCTGTTTGCCTTCCTCTGGATTAATTAATAATAAAAAAAATATATAATAATAATAATAATAAAATAAATAAATAATTGATTAATAGTTAATCCTCATATTGCAGATCAGAGGAGATCTTAAAAGGTTTACCTTGATGGACTTAAAGTCTTTTTTCAACTTTAAATACTATGGGCCTCATTCAATTGCGATTTGGCCAATTGAAAATGGCTCTAAATAAGCACATTGCATTTTTTTTTTACAGAAGTTTTTAGTTAGTGAAAACCTTGCTTTTGGATAGAAGTTCACTAACTAAAAACTTCTTTAAAAAAATATGTTATGTGCTTATTTAGAGCCCTATTCAATTGGCCAAATTGCAATTGAATGAGGGCCTATGTAACTATGTAACTATGTGACTATGTAAATATGGGTATATATAAATCATCAGTGTGTGTCTCTACATGTACATGTGTAAAATATGTATACGTGTGTATGTGTCAGTGTGAATATGGCTGTCAGTGTAAGGGAACATTCGTATGTAAATATATGAAGTTTATATGTCAGTGTGTGCATGAGTTGGAAACAAGACCCCACATTGAGTTCCATTAAAGGATCACTATAGGCCTGGGAAAAACATTAAATATTTGTGAAATGTGTATCAAATTGACATTACATAGTTACATAGTAATTGAGGTTGAAAAAAGACTTTCAGTCCATCAAGTTCAACCTTTTAAGATCTCCTCTGATCTGCAATTTATCACCCTTTACTTGCAAGAAGTAAAATCCACTTGCATTAGCGTCCTTATTTTAGTAGACATTACTAGTGTCTTAAGGATACCATGTCTGTTTCTTCCATACTTTTGTTGGCTTGAGAATAAGTAGGTGTGTTCAGCTATTTTTTATTACCTATACAAAAGTTGGAGGGTGTACAGAGGTGGGAGTTGGACTCATTAGTGGATTCAGATGACATTTCTCCTCCTGCTAAAAACTGCTTGCAAGTTTACTTGCTATGCTCCATAAGGACCCCTCATGTCTTGAAAAGAAGGTATGATCATCATGGCACAGAGTCTGCTAAAATTAAGATTTGCCCATTTTTTCTTACACAACAACTAATACTATAAGTTGCATACTTCACAAACATGAAGGTTTTCCTAATTTACAATGGAATTTAAAAATGCTGTCTGTGGAGCAATTAACTAATGTTTTATATTGGGTTCCATGTATGAGTGCTACCGACACTGAGGAGCTACAGTTCATTGAGGGAACCATGAATGCCAACATGTACTGCGACATACTGAAGCAGAGCATGACCCCCCCCCCCCTTCGGGGACTGGGCCGCAGAGCAGTATTCTAACATAACGACCCCAAACACACCTCCAAGACGACCACTGCCTTGCCGAAGAACCTGAAGGTAAAGGTGATGGACTGGCCAAGCATGTCTCCAGACCTAAACCCTATTGAGAATCTGTATGGCATCCTCAAATGTAAGGTGGGGGATTGCAAGGTCTCTAACACCCCCCAGCTCCTATATGTCATCATGGAGGAGTGGAAGAGGACTCCAGTGGCAACCTGTGAGGCTCTGGTGAACTCCATGCCCATGAAGGTTAATGCAGTGCTGGAAAATAATGGTGGCCACACAACATATTGACACTTTGCTTGGAGCTATTCTGTAACTGAACTGTTGTGTAACTGGTCTATGTGTCCACCATTTTTGTTTGTATTGTTTGTGTTTTTTTGTAACTGGTGCATTTCCTGCATTTCCTGTTTTATGATCACTCTATTGCTTTTTATGAATTAGCCATTTTGTTGTTGTTTAGTAATTCAGTCATGCCCGACTCTCCGTGACGCTATACACTGAGGCAAACCAGGCACATGTGTCAATGTCTACCCCACCAAGCTCTCTCAAGCTCATGTTCGTTGCTTCAATTACCTTATATTTTTATTTATTTTCCTTTGAGACAATTGGCTAAGTCTCAATTGTTTTTTTGTTTTTTTCTGTTTGCCTTCCTCTGGATTAATTAATAATAAAAAAATAAAAAAAATTGATTAATAATTAATCCGCATATTGCAGATCAGAGGAGATCTTAAAAGGTTTACCTTGATGGACTTAAAGTCTTTTTTCAACCTTAAATACTATGTACTATTAAAGTCTTTTCTAGGGAATCCTAGGAATCCAGAGACTTTAGCCTCTGGTCTGGGACTGTTTTGCATGGATAGGAAGCTTCATGATCACACACATTCAGACACACACATATATATATATATATATATTATTATTTGATTTCGTATCATTCAGTTGTTTCCAACTCTCCCTGACCTCATGGACTGTAACACACCAGGACATCTTTATGACCATGGTGATGCTGATCTACTTGGTATTCTGTTCCTTCTCCAGTGGGCCACAGCTCATGGTATTCCTAGGTGGTCTCCCATCCCAGTAATAACCAGGCCCAACCTTGCATGGCTTCAGGGTGATATGACCTCTTGGTTCCCTGACTGAAATTGAACACAGGTCACAGTGGTGAAAGCATTGAATCCTAACCACTTGACCACCAGGGAACACACATATACACATATATATATATATATCTTCCCTAAGCATACACTATTATAACTTGTGTTTAGAAGACAGAACATTTAATTTTTAATCAACATTAAACTCTGAGAACAGAATGAAGAGTCAGTATATAAATTCTTTATAAGACATAGATAAATAAATCCACAGGCAGCACATAACATATAAGAGTTTTGCGCTTTCTTACACACAGAACTAGATTTTACCAAACCTCACAATTTTCCCACATTGTAATGTCCAACATCAAACCCAATTGACTAAATGTAAAGTAGATAAGGAGTTAATAGAACAAAAAAAAAAAGAAACACTACATTTGCTACAATTATAAAAACAGCAGATAAATGTATAATATGAATAGTTAGTTTTTGACTTTATATTGCATTCCCATAAATTACAAACGCATGAACAGGGGTGGAGCTACCAGTAGTGCAGGTGGGAACAAGTGCTGGGAATTTTTTTTTTTTGCATTTAATTGTTTTTTTTTGTCTTCCTGCCCATGCCCCCCTGGGCCTCCTTCGCTGCACATTTATATAAGTATCCCAGACCCTTCCTGCTATTCACCAGAACCATATTTGCACAGTATTTCAGAGGAGTATCACCTTCATCAGATGCCATTCAGCTCTCACATGGATTCTATTATTAAAACTTCTGCTATGATATCTTAGGAGAGAGTCTATTTCACTTTAAACAAAATATAATTCTGTTGTTGCTTATCCCCCTGTTTATTGCCTAGTGTATTTGAGAATACACTATCTCCTCCCCTCCACTCCCCCTTCTCATCTCATTCATAACCCTTTTGCTTGTTTTTACAGAAACACTCTCTAACTCCCAGACTCTTCCTGCTATTCACCAGAACCAATCCCCTTCCTCCCTGCTCCTCTCCCGCCCACCCCTGGTTACTCTTAATTTATTGTGTCGCATCAATTCCTTACGCCTGATCAATTAGCAACACCTGCCAACTATTTCCTAATTAATCCTTTACACACTGTTTCCTCGTGCCCTCATCTTTTCAACATCTCCACATCATGTCTCTAACATAATCATGCTCTCCACTCCTCTTTTAAGTTCCCCTGATCTACTCTCCTTCCTCTGGCTACTCCTGCCTCTTCTAAAGCCTCATAAGCAGAAAAACTTCTGCAAGTCCCATTCCCATCTCTTCTCTCTCTCCTTCTTCTGCTGGCTTCTGGAGATATATCTATCAACTCAGGCCCCACACCATTTCAAGATATTTTATCTGACCACTAGTACACACTAGAGCCACCAACCTCAACTGACTTTTTATGATATCTTTTCCCTCTCCTACTAAATGAGCAAAAACCTTTCTAACTTTGCATACCTTCCCACCTAAGTAAATTTTCACTTTCTTCCTCAAACTTGGTACTCCTTATATGTTTATTCTTGCCCAGGTTTCTGCCTCTTCCATTGCCTTTAGATTGTAAGTAGCGAGTTTCCAATTTTGTAGGGTGCTTTGGAAAAAAACACTTTCTACAAAGATTCTACACTCAAAACAAGGCCATCCATTTTCTTCAGTTTGTTAACATTGTATTCGTCCTTGTTTTTATCCCCAGTACAGCGCTACAGAATATGTTGGCGTGTTACAAATAAAGGTTATTATTGATAATAATAATAATAATAATGACCACAATAATATATATATATATATATATATATAATATATATATATATATATATATGCAGTTGTGCTCAAAAGTTTGCATATCCTGGCAGAAACTGTCACATTTTAGCATAATGATAACAGAAATCATCCAAATGGCCCTGATCAAACGTTTACATACCCTTGAATGTTTGGCCCTGTTACAGACACACAAGGTGACACACGCAGGTTAAATGGCAATTAAAGGTTAATTTCCCACACCTGTGGATTTTTAAATTGCAATTAGTGTCTGTGTATAAATAACCAATGAGTTTGTTAGCTCTCACATCGATGCACTGAGTGGGCTAGATAGTGAGCCATGGGAAGCAGAAAAGAAATGTCAAAAGATCTGTGAAACAAGGTAATGGAACTTCATACCGATGAAAAAGGATATAAAAAAGATACCCAAAGCCTTGAAAATGCTAGTCAGTACTGTTAAATCACTTATTAAGAAGACAATTTGGGTATCTCTTGATACCAAGCCAAGCTCAGGTAGACCAAGAAAGATTTCAGCTACAGCTGCCAGAAGAATTGTTCGGAATACAGAGAAAATCCTACAGGTAACCTAAGGAGAAATACAGGCTGCTCTGGAAAAAGACGGTGTGGATGTTTCAAGGGGCACAATATGACGATACTTGAACAAAATCTTAGCTGCATGCTCTAGATAACAAAAAGAAGCCTTTACTGCGCCAATGCCACAAAAAAGCCAGTTACAATATGCCCGACAACACCTTGACACGCCTCACAGCTTCTGGCACACTGTCATTTTGAGTGACAAGACCAAAATAGAGCTTTATGGTCACAACCATATGCACTATGTTTGGAGAGGGGTCAACAAGGCCTATAGTAAAAAAAATACTATTGCCACTGTGAAGCATGGTGGTGACTCACTGATGTTTTTTTTTGGGGGGGAGGGGGGTGAGCTCTAAAGGAATGGGGAATCTTGTGACAACTGATGGTGAATGCAGCATGTTATCAGGAAATACTGGCAGACAATTTGTATTCTTCTGTACGAAGGCTGCGCATGGGGCACTCTTGGACTCTCCAGCATGACAATGACCCTAAGCACAAGGCCAAGTTGACCCTCCAGTGGTTACAGCAGAAAAAGGTGAAGGTTGTGTTGTCTCCTGACCTTAATATCATCAAGCCACTCTGAGGAGATCTCAAACGTGAGGTTCATGCAAGACGACCATGACCTGGAGGCATTTTGCCAAGACCAATGGGCAGCTATACCACCTTCAAGAATTACACAACTATTACAGAAGACTGCACGCTGCCATTGATGCTAAAGGAGGCAATACACAGTATTAAGAACTAAGGGTATGCAAACTTTAGATCAGGGCCATTTGGGTGATTTCTGTTATCATTATGATATGATTTAAAAATGAGCCAAACAACTATGTGATTATAAATGGCTTCATATGATCACTATCCTTCAATAAAAAACATTTTTTTTGCATGATCCGTCATATTTTCAAAATAAATTACAAAATTTCACAATTTTTGCCACGGTATGCAAAAGTATGAACACAACTATATATATATATATACATATGTGTGTGTATTCTCAGAGTATTGCAGTAAACATACCTTTTTTAGGTGATAGGTTATTTCTATCAATATGTTTATGTATAAAAAAGCTATCACTATATACTGCAATACTGATTGTTCATTAACAGTTGTGAACAGACTAAAATGGATACATTTGTGTATTATTATTTTCCACATATTAAATTATTATTTTCAAGTCTTGACTTTTCAAAAACTGTAAATTGTAAATATTGTCCCCTAAACATTTTATAAAATCACGCAAAAAAAAAAGATTTTTTTACTTTTCAGTTTATAAATATGGTGCCAATATTGAAATGTAACAATTCTTCTCCCCTCTTTGTTTGTCTGACAGACATTAGGTACTGGATTCTAGCCCACTCTTTTTAGCAAATATAGCAAGTTCTTTATTTCCCCACAGAATAGGCCGACTATTGTAGTGCGTTCCTCGCGTTCTTGTTTATTTGAGGATGTCTGTGTGGGAGGATGTGCTACTTCTATTCCTCAGTCTCTGGAATTTCTGTTCAGGGGTATTTTTTATGCTTTTTATTATATAAAGTAAATAAATAAAATGAAATATATAAAGTAGAAAACATTATATTGAACTAGACTTACAGAATGGTTGTGATTAGATGTTGCTGTGTGACCACATAGAATAAGGCATTGTCCAGTGTTATCTCGTTTATATAAATAAACTAGCGACTTGCCGTCAAAAAATGACGGGCATGAAATCGTAAGTCAGGTAATGTTGTTTTATACAATTTTTAGCGTGAGAACTTTCGGCACTCATTGCGAGGCTTGTGCTGAGCGCCTTTGGCGCTCATCGCATGCCTCGCAATTAGCGCTTTCGGCGCTCACTGCGCGGCTGTTTTTTTTTGTTTTGTTATTAGAGGGGCTTTTTTTGTGTATATGTCTTGTTTTATGCCAATGAAATAATGAATAAATTAATATACTTTACCTATTCCTAAGTAATATATGCAGGAAGCATTGTGCTGAAGAGCTGACAATCTGTTTCTATGTTCCTGCAGCATCCACTGTAGTTTTCCACGGTTCTGGAGCTGAGGTGTAAGTGTCAGCAATGTGTGTAGTGTAAATGCGCTGCGTGCGCGAGGTAAAGCCGTTAGTATAGCTGTGTTCTTCCGCATTGATAAATGGGGTGAATGTGTATGTGTTACGCTGGTTTGTATGATTTTCCATCCTTAGTAAAAGTGTATCTTTACCTCGTACGACTTTTTGGAAAATCTGCATGTGCTTTGTGGTGTTTTGCGTGTTTAGGGTCCTGTAGCCTCGTTTTCGTTTTTTTCAGCGGCCATTTTTTCTCTTGCTTAGGGGATTTCCGGGTGTCGGTGGACTTAAATCGAGGTGTAACTTCACTGGCAGAGGTCCTGGGTGCCCCCCCCCCCTTAATGTGGGTAAGTTTTTTATGTGTTTTTTGTGTGTATTTATTGTGTTTTGACTGTTTCCCGGTGCGCGTGGTTCGGCCGTTAAGTTCGTATTTTAGAGAGATTGTAATGTTTTTTTTTCTAAGCCCCGCTTCTCGTATTTTAGCCTGCTAAGTCCGTAAATGTCCGTCGGTTCATATTGTGGGTAAAGTTCCGCTTGTGTGGGTGTTTGTAACAGCGTGTGAGGCGCCTTTGAGCCTCCACCTTCGCAAATGCGGCCCCTCGCTTCGTGATATTATGTGATATTTAATAATGAATCTCAGTTGGAAATGCCTTGTTCAACAGTTTGAAGAACTGAACTCCATGTGTACTACCTTGTGGTAGCTTGTGTACCTCATTGAAGCTGTGAACTATATCATGTAGTGTCACCCAAATTGGGCAGGTCATAGCAGAGAGTTCAGACAAATCGTGGTTTACTGGAGAAGGAACTGGCAACCCACTGTAGTATCTTTGCCGAGAAATAAATATGTATAAGCATAACCAGCACGAGATGTGCCTGGCCTGTTAGGGCCAATAGGGTCATGGAGAGTTAAAAACGACTTAATGCCTAAACAAAAACTGTAATCTAGGGGGGTATTCAAAAAGAGTTTTGAATTTTCTTCAAGATGTCACTCATATATATATATATATATATATATATAGCCAGCCAATAATATGGTCATCACAAACTATAATGTGTGAAGTAATCTCTTGGCACTGGGCCTCTAGGTGACGGGTTCACTGTACTGGTGGTGCCATGTTCAAGTCTGGGTATATTCGCTATACTAGAGAGGTGGATGTATCACTGTACTGGAGTACTTGGTGCATTATATTTACGGGTAACAGCTTGATATAGTGATTATATTTATGTTAAACATGCCTGATATTGTATATATTGTTTTATATATAATGTTGACATGATTCAATGAACACTGTGTTACTTGCTCTATGGAGGTGTAATCAAATTACTGTTTGTAAAAGGCAGATCTAATATGTACTTAGATGCAAAGAAACAGAACAAATCAGTCACAATTTATTCAACAGATCTGTGTATTAGGTTAACTTGGCCTTCTGATCCAGTGATCTTAATTATGTTGCCAGGTAATAATAGTTAATGGCACCACTGTGTAATTACTTTGTGTCAATGTGTTTAGATGTCATTGTATTTTTCATATATATCTGCTGTATCCTGTTGAATAAAGAGAGTATTCTGGTTAAAACATAGGTGGTGGAACTATATTCTTTTCCTGGGTCCTGGATGGGGCTTTTGAGCCCTCCTATCCCCCACTCCCCGGTGTAGTGGAGTAGGGTGGAGAAATGAACCCCTAGCATCAGAGAGGGCTGGGGTCCATAATGACCCAAAACCCAGATAACCCCTAATTCTATGGGATGCATAAATCCCTGATGGTCCATAACCACGATCGGGGTCCCTAAGGATCTCAATACTCCATATCTTCAGTGGGGGGTGAATCAAAGTGCAGCCTGTGCTTATAAGAATCAAGGTGCAGCATGTGCTTATAAAAATCAAAGTGTAGACTAACCAAAGTTCTAAGCAATAACCTCTCTCTTACTCTACTTCACCACCATCCCATTGGGCCCTCAAGTCCTCTCAGTACAATTAAAGTGAAGTTAAATTCTATGTTATTTTTATATAATTATTGTTTTTTTTTAAGTCTTTTTCATTTTAAGGTTTGTAACAAGAAACAAGACCATCAGTTCAAAATAAAATGTCAAATTTCTGGGGTTCAGAACAGATTATTCCAATTTCCATTGATCCTATGAGAAATTGAGAAATGCTTGTTTGGTACTCAACCTTTTTACTACTCAACCTGCCATCCGAAACGGATTAAAGTTTAGTGCCCAGGTACCACAATATATATATATATATATATATATATATATATATATATATATATATATATATATACACATATTATAGTTGTCAAACTGCAAAATGTTGTCACGCTTTGCAAGCGTATGTGTCACACTGTACTTATATAACTGTCTTCGACATGAGCGCCAAAGGTGTTCGTGGGAAAGGAGGACACTTGAAGTACATGAGGGGAGAGGCTCACAATGAGCGCCGAAGGTCCACAGAGGAGCAAAAGCCTTACTGTGGCAAACAGCATTGCTTCAAATTTTATTGCCATAGTTTTTGACGGGCAAGTCGCTAGTATATATATAAACTTGGTTAATATTGGTGTTCAAAGGGGCCCTCACAATGAAATATAGAGACCCAATAGGAGGCATTGGGACCCCCATGGGAAAGGTTATTTAAGGAATATGGTAGCCTACAGTAGAATATGGGAATCTGCATATAGATATCCATGGGTGATCAGTTGGGACCCTTGTGGGGCAGTTAGTATTAACTTACTGTAGGAGGGTGTAGGTAGGTGGTTCTTTAGAGGTAAGTGAACCCAGTGAAGAGACAGACCCGGAGACCCAAATGTTTATTTAATTGAATAGGAGGGAGGGGAAATAGGAAGAGCTAGTCATTTTAATTGAATTAAATGAATTAACCTCTTCCTAGCCATGGGACGATGTTTATACATAGAGCGATCAGGTGGATCTGACATGTAGCTCTTTGTAAAGCGAAGTCCTGATATACAGTGCCTTGCAAAAGTATTCACCCCCTTGGCATTTTTCGTGTTTAGTTGCCTCACAACCTGGAACTAACATGGATTGTTTGAGGATTTGCATAGTTTAATTTACAGAACATGCCACAGCTTTGAAGATGTTTTTTTCTTTTTTTTTCTTGTAAAGCAAACAACAAATAGGACATAATAACAGAAAAAGTCAATGTGCATAACTATTCACCCCCCTAAAGTCAATACTTTGTAGAGCCACCTTTTGGGGCAATCACAGCTCCAAGTCGCTTTGGATAAGTCTTTATGAGCTTGCCGCATCTTACCACTGGGATTTTTGCCCATTCCTCCTTGTAAAACTGCTCCAGCTCCTTCAAGTTGGACGGTTTGCGCTTGTGAACAGCAATCTTTAAGTCTGACCACAGATTTTCTATTGGATTGAGGTCTGGGCTGTGACTCGGCCATTCCAACACATTTACATGTTTCCCCTTAAACCCCCCAAGTGTTGCTTCAGCAGTGTGTTTGGGGTCATTGTCCTGCTGGAAGGTGAACCTCCGTCCTAGCCTCAAATCACGCACATGGTACAGGTTTTGCTCAAGAATATCCCTGTATTTAGCACCATCCATCTTTCCCTCAGCTCTGACCAGTTTCCCAGGCCCGGCTGCTGAAAAACATCCCCACAGCATGATGCGGCCACCCCCATGTTTCACTGTGGGGATGGTGTTTTTTGGGTGATGTGATGTGTTGGGTCTACAGCTCCTCCAGGGTTACCTTAGGTCTCTGTGCTGCCTCTCTGATTAATGGCCTCCTTGCCCAGTCTGTGAGTTTTGGTAGGCGGCCGGTTCTTGGCAGGTTTGCTGTTGTGCCATGTTCTTTCCATTTGGTTATGATAGATTTGATGGTGCTCCTGGGGATCATCAAAGATTTGGATATTTTTTATTACCTAACTCTGACTTGTACTTCTCAACAACATTGTCGCTTACTTGTTTGGATAGTTCCTTGGTCTTCATGGCAGTGTTTGGTTAGTGGTGCCTCTTGCTTAGGTGTTACAGCCTCTGGGGCCTTTCAAAACAGGTGTGTATATGGAATGACAGATTATGTGACACTTAGATTGCACACAGGTGGACATCATTTCACTAATAATGTGACTTCTGAAGGTAATTGGTTGCACCAGAGCTTTTTATGGGCTTCATAACAAAGGGGGTGAATACATACGCACATACCATGTTTCTGTTTTCTATTTCTAAAAAATAGTTTTATGTATATATTTTTCTCATTTCACTTCACCAACTTAGACTATTGTGTTCTGATCCATCACATAAAATTCAGATTAACAAAACATTGAAGTTAAGGCTGTAATGTAACAAAATAGGTAAAATGTCAAGGGGGGTGAATACTTTTGCAAGGCACTGTATGATTTTGTGTAAAAGAAACATTTCCCATACAGTCAGCCTTATTAATTTCAGTGTGATGTGGATGTGACAGCGTTCTGAAGACATACAGTATGTCTCTGCTGTGAGTGGGTTTGTTGTTGTTTAGCCGTTCAGTCGCATCAGACTCCATGGACCACAGCACGCCAGGTGCATCTCTCAGTCACTGCCCCTTTGAGCTCTATCAAGTTCATGTTCATTGCTTCAGTGACCTCATCTATCTCCGCTTCTGTCGTCCCTTTCTTCTTGTGCCTTCAATCTTTCCCAGGATCAGAGTCTTTTCTAGGGAATACTGCCGTCTAATGATATGGCCAAAATATTTGAGCTTCAGCTTCATACCTTCTAGTGAACAGTTTGGCTTCATTTCCTGTAGTATTGATTTATTTGTTCTTCTTGTCTAGAGTCCAAGGGACTCTAAGCAGTCTTCTCCAACACCACAATTCAAAGGCGTCAATTCTCAGGTGCTCAGTAACTTTATGGTCCAGCTCTCACATTCGTATGTTACTACTGTAAATACCATGGTTCGAACTATGCAGACCTTTGTTGATAGTTTAATATCTTTACTTTTTACTAGCTTGACCAAGCTTGCCATACCTTTCCTGCCCATAAGTGAGGGGGTAACTGTCATGATTACATTGTTTGGTGACTAATATTACCAGTAATTAGGGATATGACCAATGGTGCATGACATTGTTGAAATGCAATTATGTGTTGCCTGTACATTGTTATCTTGTATCGTAGTTATAATATAATATAAGAGGGAAAATGTGATATAGAACATGTGGAAATGGTAAAAATGCTCTGCCCAGAAATTGCCTCTGCACACATACAGGCCAGGTAACTGCTCCTTAGCAGTCCTGAGTAAACACTTGAGATTTACATCAAGGTCTACCCTAGATGACTATAGACACCTGTCATCATTTAGATATCTGATGAGTGTTATCTCAAGTGCTCCATAGCAACCAAGGCTGCTAGGCAGATGTGCTGACATCACACACATACACAAAGGTACGCAAGGGTGTGGTATGGGAGATGTATAAATATGTTGGTTCTATGATTCAATAAAGGGTCAGTCTAGTTTTACATATCCACAGTGTGACGCTGTTTTTTGTGTTTGTGCCCTGAATTGAGGAGTGGTCTTGCAGGAGGCTACTAGTAATCTGTATCCAGAATTCTTTGTTGGTACCTTTGGGCGTTGTCCTCTTCAGAAGCCATCTTTTGTACCACAGGGAACAAGAACCAAACGATTCTGCTGGGGTAGGTTTGAACTAGGTTCATATCAAGCCCCTTAAAGAAGCAGATTGTGACAGTTACACCTCACTATTTTAGATATCAGGAATATTTTGTAATTCAATCACATTATTTCAGTTTGAAATGTTAGTTAGTCAGTTGCTTTTCAATGGAGACAACTGTGTTTCATACTCGTAGTCTCTTACGTGTTTTTGTTGCAAGCGCACATTAGAGTGATCAAAACCCCTATTCTGTAAGAAATCTGTGTTTTTACTGGGGGCAATGTAATTGAGCCCTATGCTCCTGCCATAGATTTGTTTGCAATGCAGAAAACTATTTAAATTGGTTTCTAGGTTCAGTCCACTTTAGAAGAAGAACACAATAGTCTTTGGAACCAATGTCCAAATCCACCATTATTCTGGGCTTAACTCACAATCATGATAGAATTGTCTAGTAGATACTTAAATTGTTTATTTATAAGAGCATAGCTAATACCACACTATATAACAACAGATAATATGTTTCCTGATAATATCACACAATTTTCATAATTTCAATCTCTAGCTAAAAGTGCATAATTTCAGAGTTTTTCCTAGCCTAAGCCTATAAACCTCATAGCATAGAGCCACCAACAATTGAAAAAAAGTCTGTCTCAAAGACTGACCATCATGCATCTGTATCAACCTCTTCAATGTACATTGACCTTGGCCCCTTTTTTTAATTGTCAAAATCGCAATTACATGAGCCTATAATGGAGCCCGCAAATGTTACTGATATTTAATTGGCTTATTTCAGCTACTCACATTCCAAATGCGAGTTACATGCTCAAAATTACTCCGGTTGCCAAAAACGTAACTCCATCCTATCTCCTCCTTTGATGTTTCAAACCCGTAAATGTTACCAGTGCTAATGATGCAAAATCCATATTCAATTGCAACAATTCAACAAGCCCGCAATTGCCTTCAAACCCGTAAATGGCAAATGTATAAACAAATTATACGAATACTAGATAGGACTTGTAAGTGCGCTAGACACCTGTTCATATAGCTGCAAAAGCAAATAAAAACACACTACTGTACTTAAAAATACTAGGAAAGCAATGGAAGGCATTAGAATTAGAAATAATTGCACAACAGTCTCAAGCTCTCAAATCTGCAATAAAAAATTACTTTTTGATGTTTTATTTCCGTGTTATATTAATCCCAGAAATCACGAAATGAATACACATTAAACCACCCACATGGACTAGAACAGTTGCCTTATTGATCTTTATTGATTTGTACATTTCTGGATTGCGAGATTGTAGACTTCTATACACTAATGGATTGTAGTCTATACTTCATGTTTTACGGCCGTCATGATGACAGTGTCATTTACTATTGCTCTGTCTAAATTATAACTTACGGGCTTGCGTACTTGGTCATGAACATGCCCTGAAATGCTACATACGGGTTCATGGTTTGCGTGTTGTGGCTCTGAACCTGTAATTGCGGGCTTGAGTCAATTAAATACATATGTAACTGTAACAAATGTCTAATTTGGAGACACACAGGTAGTGTGAAGGTAATTACGGGCTTGGAATTAAATAGGGGCCCTTGACTATATTGCATTAATTTGATACATTTCCTGTTACTTTATCTAATAACTTTTAGTGTTACTGCTTTATAATTCAAAGTAATATGAATATGAATAGGATTATTAGCACTCCTAAGTGTATATTACATGACAGTAGTTCCTTGGATATATCTGGGATTATGTGTCAATCAGACTAGGGAATTCCAATTACCAAGTTTCCAATTATCCATTCAGTCTAATTCTTCTTATTTATAAGTAAATTTATTTTTTTCTTATTATTGTTCTCTCATATGTGTTGCAGGTTTGTTTAGGTCAAAATAATATGGAATAAATGTTTCAAAGTTGTTTTAAACACAGATCATGCCGATTATCCCGGAGGCCTGATATTTCCTTCCAGATTTTACGAGCCACTAAGGCTTTTACCTTGAACAATTTAAGACTTAGCACACTGTTTCTTGTGGAAATTCCATATTATGTCGGTTTATTTCTTTTTTTATGTAACTAACTGCTTTGGGTTTTACGTCCTATGCTTTCTCATTCTGTTTTCTTTTTCACTAAATTCTCCAAGGTATTTACTCCACCACAATCCCTGGAGATACCTTTGTAGTTTGTACCTGATCTATGTTTATGTATATCTTCTAAAATGTTTCTTGTGCTTTTTCTTGAAAGAAAGAATGACATATGCTGTGTTTTAGTTCTAATCTAGGAGTATCAGTTTTAGGGTAGAATTGCCTGGTATTTTGGGGCTGGATCACTCTAGTGAGTGGGACCAGACTGATATACCTCCCTGTGATGGGCACAAGCGGCTAAAAGAGGTTGCGCTCAGAGTGGGTTAACTTGTCCATAGAACTAACCTTTTGTTCTCTGATTGAGTGCCATTATATGTTAGATAAATGTACGTTCTAGTAGAACCGCGCCTTTGTAGAGATATCTAAGTGAAGTCAACTCTGTTGAGAGATGTCCTGGTGCAGTCATTGCTAACAGTTGTCTTAGTCATGTGTACATGCAAATTAATTAAATGCCCCTGTTGGAAACTTCTTGACATTGGCTGATAACGCCAAAGCACCACATAAAATGAACACACTATTACTGTAGGACACGGCGCAAATAAATACTGCCCTAGAAAGTGCCCCACAATGGCGTTCTTTCTCACTTAATCAGATTATCTAAACCTTGGCTACATCAAGTGAGAATATGAAGTCTAACATTCCTGTCATAATAAAGATGGATTTTGAATACACAATAGAATATTGGACCTAAAGTTCTCTATAAGCTATTTTTATTGGTATAGGGGTTACTTTTAGGTGTCATGAGGGTCTATACGAACACCAAGTATCCCCAGATTCATAGGGACTAGGGTGGAATCCCCAGCTTTTAGGGGATTCAATACATTTTATTTTGTTATTATTATTCTCTCTTATAAATTGCAAAGTTATTTAAGTCATTATATTATGGAAGTTGAAAGAAAGCATAACGTGTGTTGTTTTTTAGTTCTAGTCTAGGAGTATCAGTGTCAGAGAAGTGCCTGGTATTTCGGGGCTTGATCACTCTATTGAGTAAGAGCAGACTGAAGGGCACACGTGGCTAAGAGAGGCTGCTCTCAGAGTTTGTTATCATGTCCACAGAACTAACCTATAATGGATAGTTCCTTCTCTGGTTGACCGCCTCTAATTTTGTTTTTGTTTATTCAGATGACCCTTGGGGCTTGGTCCCGCTAATGACGATAGAGGGCTCCAGATGTGGACTCCTCGCTCACTGTGCCTTAGGGAGTTATAAGCTACGCCCCACCAGTGATGTCCAACTAAGGCTGAAATGTACATCTGGGCTTTACTGTTTCTCCTAATCAGGGTAGAATTGCCTGGTATTTCGGGGCTGGATCATTCTATTGAGCTAGACTTCAGGATATTTCTGTGACCTTATGGACTCATATGGACCTTGATTTGCCTGACCTCTCTGCTATAACCTGCCCATCTTGGGTGACCCTACATGGTATAGCTCAAAGCTTCATTGAAGTACACAAGCCTCTTCACCATGACAAGGTAGAGATCCATAAGGGGTCTCTGATTGAGCACCTCTAATTTGTTTTTTGAAAGATAAAAGTTGCGTTCTAGTAGAGCTGCCCCATTGTAGTGATATCGAAGTGACGTCAACTCTATTGAGAGATGTAGCGCTGCAGTCAAAGGATAATGCAAATGTATTAAATGTATATAAGGATGACCTCCCACATCTCTCCCACAGAGTAGCTGGGTGTGCAGAGATTATCATGGGTGTACTGATACTGCTAACAACACCTTTCGCAAACTATACTTTAAAACAAACCCAACGCGGTATAATGAGTTAAAAAAAAGTGGAGTTAAATATTATTATCTCTCATTTATATAGCTCCAACACGTTCTGTAGGTAGAGTAAAACATGTTCATGACAATATGTAATTTAAAAAATTCTTACAAAAGGAGTTGACCTCGCTGCCTTTGAGCTAACGGTCGTACAAAAGAAACCTTACATGACTGAGAGTTTGCAAGCTTATAGACTAAAGGATTATTTAAACAAAATGTAAAGTAATTAGAAGGAAGAAACAAGGGCTTGGTAAGTAAGTGAAAAGAGAGTAGAGATTAATTAGCGGGGAATCCTGTGTGTGTATCATCTGTGAAAATGGAGGTGATAGTGCAGAAACTGTCATTATATAGTAACACAAATCAAGGTGGGTGGGTGTGAACAGGGTAGGTGGGAAGGCATGTTAGTTGAGTTCAGAGGAAGAAGATTGGTGGCATGTGAGGCTCTATGTCTGTAGGTACAAGAAACTGAGGTGAATGTCAGTAGGTGAGTGATCCGACCAGGTGACTGCTATGAGGCCCAATCTCCCCTACTTCAGTGGGCCTTTTTAGAAGCATGTTAAATGTATCTCTGCTTGATAAATAAGCTCCAGAGGGAGTAGAGATATTTTATGTTTTTCGTGCTGTGGTTCCCATACTATACTCATTGGCCTTCATTTTTTTTTCTTTGAAACGTTCTTTGAAGTCAATAAACGACTTTCATCAGATTGATTATTTATAAAAAAGTTATGATTATATTTTTATTTAGGAAGCATAAAATAATATGCTACGCATAATTCAAGAAAGCCAAAGTGCTACCATCTTTAGATGTGGCTTCAAGGAAAATGCTTTCTCCCTTAACCTGTGGTTTGGAGCGATCCCAGCGTGTCGATCCGGGCCAGTAAACTGGCATTTGACCTATTCAATATCAGAAGCCTGAAAACCTTTCAAGAGACCAATTAGATGGATAATGTGTAGAATAATGGATCCATTATATTAATGTATTCCCATTGCTGCTAACAAAAGTGTAATACAGATCTAGTAAGCTTAGACTTCAGATATAATGGAGGAAAAGTTTTAGGAACATAGAAAGAAGACGTGTGGATGTTTCTGTAAAACACCATTTCATGGTAGACCAAACTAATATATTCCATACAGTGAGATCAAATGAGGTCAGTGAATAGGTCAGAGATTAAATAAACCTCATTGACTTAGATGAAAGTTGCTGCGAAAAAAAGGACAAAACACATAGATTAAGTGTTAACCCATTCATATCATTATTACCTCTACTGTCTTGCATCTTATGGATGATTGGAAGAGTCCATTTACTTTCTGTTGCAGTTCATATTGTGCCAGTGTGGTAGACTTTCTGTTCTTTGCATAGCCCTGTGTCTACATATTGGTGACTAAAATAATTGCCAAGGAGGGTAGAGGCCAGAGAGATAGCTGCTCCGTGTCCTGCCTAATTTGGGCCTTCTGAGATTCTTTTAATCTATTAATTACTTTCACCGGATTTAAGTTCTGGGCAACCAAGTGATTTGCTATCCCTAAGTAACGACCTGGCTCAGAAGGTTTGTTAGTAGATGAATGGCCACAATGGAAGAGCAACCAGTAGAGTGACATGGAATGAATCCCAACTGCAATCAGAGGTCAGGACGTCTATGAATGATTATCTATGTATGAGTTTTCAATCTTGCAAGGTGCTTTGGGGAAGTACTATGCGCACTAGGCTCAGCTACCCCCTATCAGATGTCTACGATACTATTCTGTTAGGGGACTATCCTGTTAGGAGCTTTATCTGCCTCCTTCCATCCAGTGGCTACTAAATAGATCAGATTTTTTTTTAGGATTAATTGATTGATCAGTAGAGGTAGCGGTTTTCAGTTTTGTGACCCGATCCAGTACCTATGATTTTACCCTTGTTTGTACCCTGGGAGGCAGATGTGCCTATGTGCCGTCTACACGTACTAGGGGAAGTAAATATAAGTGATGAGACTTGCTGGCCCCACCTGGGAATTCCCACTCATAACTTTGGTATCCTGGGCCTAGTTCCTTGGTTAATTAATGGACGATAGGAGAGATTTAAGGGGGAGGGAGGTTTAAGCTGGGTATGTGGACGTGTTGTTTGTTTCCTGTTTAATGTCTGACTAGCCAGTTTGTCCCCTATAAAACTGTTCACCCATCCACAATAAAGTCAGTTCTGGTCAACCATTATAAGCATGAGAGCTGGACTTTGTTATCTCAGGGAAACTACTTTATAAAACAGTTACACTATCTCCAAGATAGTAAAGATAGTCATACCGACCCGGTTCGGAGCGTGCCAGTCCTGCTGGTCCCGTATCATGACAGGTTTGTCAGTTGTTCATAGAAGTGTAGTCTACATTTCGACATTCTCAATTCAACTGTGCAGATTCATTCCTTTAACTTTATTAATTGATATAGTTGTACACACGATAAAAGTGCCTGGAATGCACAGATCAAATGCTCTTCTAAAAAAAAAAAAAAAAATGTGAAGTACGGTAATATATGCAGGAAGCATTCTGCAGAAGAGCTGGCAATCCGTTTTCATGTTGCTGCAGCATCAGTGCTGTGGAGCTGCTGTGTAAGTGTCATGAATGTGCGCAGTGTGTAGTGTAATATTGTTCGTGCGCGAGGAAAAGTCATTAGGGTAGCTGTGTACTTCCGCATTGTGTAAGTTAGTGTTGTAAAATGGCGCCTAATGTGTGTTACGCGTCTGTGGCTGATTTGGCGTCCTTGTTCTTGGACCGCGTCCGTCTTTTTCGGAAAATCCGTAGGTGTTTGGTGGTGTTTTGCGTCTTTAGAGTCCTGGAGCCTTGTTTTCATTTTTTTCGGCGGCCATTTTTTCTCTCTTTTAGGGGATTTTCAGGTGTCTAAACTCTTGTATGTCGAGTCAAATTGAGGTGTAACTTCCCTTTTCGAGGTCCTCTGTGCCCCCCCCCCCTTGCTGTGGGTAAGCTTTTTATGTGTTTCTTGTGTGTATTTATGATGTTTTTCATGTTTTCATGTGTGCGTGTTTCGGGCGGTAAGGTCGTATTTTTGCGAGGACGGAATGTTTTTTTTCTAAGTTCCGCGTCTTGTATTTTTTCACGGAAGTCCATAAATTTTGCTAGGTCCGCAGTTGCTAGCAAGGAGCTCCTTCGGCGCTCTGTAACGGAGTTGGAACACGAATCCAATATCTCCGCTGGTATACGGTAAAATATCCAAGAAGCACTGCAGTCTCACAAGCCCCAACCTCCCATATTGGACGACAGTCAATTGGGAGTCAAAGAATACTGTCTTTATTTTGTTATCCAGAAGTATATATACATCTCTTCTCACAGGTAATACACATCCCCCTATTTGGCCACACAATACACATAGAGAGACAATAGGTGGGGTCACACCTCCCTGAGGCTACCTGGCTACTTTTATACAAAACAGACATTGATTAGATTATCCTTCTCTTTGTGCTATCTCTCACAAACACTTTACACAATAGACTTTCCTTTCATGCTTTAAAACTTAAAGGGACATGGAACTGATTTTGTTCAAGCACTTAAAGGGGCATATTATAACCAATAGAAAACTGGTTTCCATCCTATCTAGACTAGTATTTCTCTGGATAAAAGCAGATGATTACGCATTTTATTTTCTTTACTACACATATTTGTCAGTTAAATAGCACTTTGCACTGTTTTAGCTATTTATTTTGTCATTTACTACTGACATTTTTAATTAAATTGAGAACCAGAAATTTGATCTTAACTGATCCCTCACCTTATTCCCTAATCCTTAGATTTCATTCATTCAAAGGTCTTAAAGAAACACTGATTACATCAAACATTTTAGCAGATGATTACACAGAAGATTATGATATTGTCTGTATTTACAAACACGTGACCTTTTATTAATATGTAAGGCTTGGATGATGGACGGTATTTATAAAACTATGATAATCCAGGAAAAAAATTAGCATTTAAATGAAACAATTCATGAAGATTAAAATGTCCATGGTGGCCCCGACTAATCTCATGTTATGAGGATTGACAGAAATATTATATGATTTTGTCCAGTGGTACGAATGTGTGTTGTACTTCAGGGTCTCTTAAAATAGAATTTAAATAATAACACAGTCAGGTAACATAAATGAATTCATTATGATGCCGACAAAACATCGGAGCACTCGGAGAATGAGAAATCTACTTGACAAGCGTTCAACAGAAGGAGAACATGTCTCTCAAGATTGACAAAGCATCAGAGATCCAAGTGTCACAATACTAATATGAGACTCTTAGACACAGAGACAGATTGATATGAATAAACGATATGAATATATAAAGTAATGCAAAAAATAATTGGTGGGACTAATGAATGGTGAACAATAAAAAATTGCTGAATATTTTTGGTATTGACTCCATCTGGATCCCCCTTCTGTGCCATATAGATAGATAAATAGATTACATTTCAGTTATCCCCACCACTTGCTAAGCTGTATATTCTCTTTGTGTACTCATGTATCTGTATATAGTTGTGCTCAAAAGTTTGCATACCCTGTGAGAAATGTATTTTGAAAATATAACTGTGCTAAATTGTGCTATCGTGCTAAAAAAATGGCTTTTATTGAAGTGATTATATGAAGCTATTTATTATAACAAATGGGCCTGATCAAAAGTTTGCATACCCGTAGTTCTTAATACTGTGTATTGCCCCCTTTAGCATCAATGACAGCGTGCAGTCTTGTAATAATGGTCTATGAGGCCCCTAATTCTTGTCCATTCATCTTGCCTCCAGGTCATGCAAAGTCTTTAAGATCTCCCCAGAGTGGCTCGATAATATTAAGGTCAGGAGACTGTGATGACCACTCTACAACCTTCACCTTTTTCTGCTGTAACCACTGGAGGGTCAACTTGTACTTGTGCTTAGGATCATTGTCATGCCTGAAAGTCCAAGAGCGTCCCATGCGCAGCCTTCGTGCAGAAGAATGATAATTGTCTGCCAGTATTTTCTGATAACATGCTGCATTCATATTGCCATCAGTTTTCACAAGATTCCCCGTACCTTTAGAGCTCACAGCCCACCCTACTTCCACAAAACATCAGTGAGCCATCACCATGCTTCACAGTGGGGATGGTGTTTTTTCCACTATTGGTCTTGTTGACTGCTCTCAAAATATAGAGCTTATTGTTGTGACCACACAGCTCTATTTTGGTATCACCCCTCTAAATTACAGTGTGCCAGAAGTTGTGAGTCATGACAAGGTGATGTCGGGCATACTGTAACCAGGATTTTTTGGGTCCATTGGCGCAGTAAAGGCTTCTTTCTGGTAACTCGACCATGCAGCTCATTTTTATTCAAGTATCGTTATATTGTGCTCCTTGAAACAACCACACCATCATTTTCCAGAGCAGCCTGTATTTCTCTTGAGGTTCCCTGGTTTTTTTTGTTTGTATTCCAAACAATTCTTCTGGCAGCTGTGGCTGAAATCTTTCTTGGTCTACCTGACCTTGGCTTGGTATCAAGAGATCTACACATTTTCCACTTCTTAATAAGTTATTTAACAGTCCTGACTGGCATTTTAATAGCTTTGATTATCTTTTTATATTTTTTTTCATCTTTATGAAGATCCATTACCTTGTTACGCAGCTCTTTTGACGGTTCTTTTCTGCTCCCCATGGCTCAGTATCTAGCCTGCTCAGTGCCTCCATGTGAGAGTTAACCAACTCATTGACTATTTATACACAGACACTAATTGCACTTTAAAAAGCCACTTGTGTGGGAAATTGACATTAAATTGCAGTTTTAACCTATGTGTGTCACCTTGTGTGTCTGTAACAAGGCCAAACATTCAAGGGTATGTAAACTTTTGAAAAGAGCCATTTGGGTGATTTCTGTTATCATTATGATTTTAAAAAGAGCCAAACAATTATCTAAGCCCCGTTAAGGAGGTGGTGGGAGATGCTCTCAATGAGCGCCAAAGGCGCTCATCTCCAGGCCCACAAGTTAGAGGGGGGAGAGCCTTGCATTGTGTGGCAAACAGCATTGTATTGCCATCATCTTTGACGGGCAAGTCGCTAGTGTGATAATAAATGGCTTCATATGATCACTATCCTTCATTAAAATATTTTTTTTGCATGATCAGTCATATTTTCAAAATGAATGCCAAAATTTCACAATTAGAAGTAGAAATACAACTAGAAGTAGAAATACACAAAGTGATCTCCACCCCAAATAGATCTGTTCTACATTACATACATTGCATTACCTTAATCTGTATCTGGATATTATTCCTGGGGTTCCAAGCTCCCTTCCAATCTAACACGTGACAATAATCATATTCAGTTTTATATTTCACCTAAAGAACAAACTCCCTGAGATCTAATCAGTCTCCTTCCCTGGTATCACTGGGCAGACTTGATTACCCAGAGCACCACTCTCTGTATAATTACTATGTGTGTTTTGAGATATTGGCAATTAGCAAACTTTATGAAGGATAATAGACTGGGCTAACCTCATGCACTGACACTATGAATTATATTAAAGATAATGAGGAGCCATCATAGAGGTGGAGTATTATACGGTGGGTTAGAAAAGCCAATTGAAGCATCTTTCTAGCCATTTAATTTCTATATGGTCTTTTAAATTAAGCTTAGAGTATTCCATTAGTACATTAGCGCTGGCCATTTTATTTGACAAATTTCAATCGTGTATCAGATATTTCCTCTGTTCAGAGTCAACTCCTGCTTTAGTTAATACGTAGAAACCAAAATGCTAGATTCAAATGCAACATGATTGCATAAAAAAAGCCATAAATATTAGTTATTATTATTATTCTATTATTTTTTTAATTTCTAAATATAATAATACATTTTTGTTTTCATCTGTAACGGAACCCATCACTGTTTTACCCTGTTTTATGATTATTTAATTCTTGGTTAAAATATGATCCTACAATATATATGTTGGTTGATGTTCTACAGAATATATTGGCTCAGAATATTAGCCAGACTTTTGCAGACCTAGGCTAATAGATAATCCTGTTACAGAGATTCAAGAGATAAGAAAGTTGTAAAGGATCCTTGCATTTTCCAAAGTGTTTTCATTCTCTGATAAGAATGATCTAATTAATGTCTGATTGTATCCAAGTTGCCAGGGAGGTGTGACTCACCTATTGTCCTATATGTGTATTGTATGGGGGATATGTGCAATGTCTGTGTGTTATGTGTAAAAACATACTTTTACTAACTTTTGAACCCCTGGTCTGATTCATGCCATTTTTGTATATGTTGTTCCCCTGGGTGAGAGATATTGAATGGTGCGGGACTTAAAGGTGTACCCCCTGTATTTGGGGTACATCCAGAATGTGGTTAAAATTGTGTCTGTTTTAATTGTGTTACCTGTTATCTGAGGGGAGGAGACGTGGGGGTTGAACCATGCAGATAATTGGCTGTTGTGATAATTATGTGGGTGTAGCCCTTCAGAGGGCAACATTGCATAAAAGGAGATCCCCTGTTATTAAAATAGAGTTCTACTTGACCCTTCAAAACGTAGCATCGTCTCGTTCTTTGGGGGGGGATTTATGGTACCGTTACTCTGCCGCATTTTACAGCACTCCTGGATTATACAATGGGATATCGTGGATGGGAATAAATATTTCATTACTGCACAGCACCTTGCTTCAGAAAAGGACGTCTCCAACGGCTGGTACCCTCTCACTACCAGGGTAGCCGTTACATTGGATGGCAGCGGTGGGATGGTCCTTTTCATCCCCAACGCAAGTGCTGAATGGAATCCCAGTACGCTAAACTGAAAAGATCCACACTAAAGGATCTCTTGGAAACCAGAGGAAGGAGTGCCAGCAACCGACCACGGAGAGAGCTGATAGCTGACTTACTGGAGCTGGACGAGATGGATCGATCCATGGAGGTCGTGGACCAACCTTCCCCTGCCAGCGAGGAGGAGGAAATTACAAACCTGGTTCAGCGGAGATTATCCATGTACCCAGCAACATCCGTGGAGCTAATAGATCAGCTGTTCCGGGAAGCGAGAACGGAGATACAAAATAGGAGGGGGCACGAACTTGAACTGGCAAGAGCTAGACAACCCCTGGCACATACAGTTCATACTCCCCCACCCGCTGCTACAGTAAAGAAAATACCCTTCACTGCCTTCAAAGCGTTTGTGGAAAGTGAGGAAGAAATTGATGGATATTTGGCTGACTTCGAGAGGCAGTGCTCACTACACCAGGTACCACCAGACCAATGGGTCACTATTTTGGCTGGAAAGCTATCAGGAAAAGCAAATGAGGCTTTTCGGGCGCTTACTGAGGAAGATATTGCGCAGTATCGCCGGGTGAAGGCTGCACTGCTCACCAGATATGCCGTCACCCCAGAAACTTATCGCCGTCGCTTCAGGGAGTCTAAAAAGAAGTCTGCAGACTCCCACATGGAATGGGCCAGCAATATACAAAGGGTGGCATCACATTGGGTGCGAGGGTGCAATGCCAACACAGGAGAGGAAGTACTACAGCTATTCCTGATGGAACATTTCTTCCAAGATCTGGCGGCAGACATACAGGATTGGGTGAGAGATCGTCGCCCTGCTAACTTAATCGAGGCAGCACGGCTAGCGGACGAATACGCAGAGTCCAGAAAGGTGAGCCAAGGGTCCACACGACCAACCTCTAGAGCAGAGCCACGCACCTCAATGCCCGCTGCAAGCACAGAATTTCGGGCCCCAGTACCCCCAGGACCGCCACAACCTCAGGGGTCTAACAACCAACCCCAGGATTCTTACAAAATGACGTGCCATCGCTGCAGCAACACAGGGCATATTGCCCGTTATTGCCCCTTGGGATCAGCCAATAACAACTGGAGGCGCCCGACCAATAACCCAGAGATCCCTTTATCACGTACCTCTGCTGCTCACTGCCTGGAAACCAAAGGGAGCCCTGAGGAGTGTTTGGGCATCCTGTACGAGGCAAACCCCATACAAGCTGCATCCCCAGACAACCGCCAGCATCACCGCCAGGAGGTTCGTGTAAATGGACAGGTAGCACAAGGCCTAAGGGACACTGCGCTACCATCACGTTGGTGCAGAAACATCTTGTGAAACCGGAGCATGTATCTACCCGTACTGTTGCTGTCCGTGTCGCAGGGGGGGCTGTTTTTCGCTTACCCACCGCCCGGGTACACTTGGATTGGGGAGTCGGGTCGGGAAAGACCACAGTAGGCATCATGGACAATTTACCTGCTGAGGTCGTGCTGGGCAACGATATTGGCCCTCTAGCCTCAGCCTTTTTACCCACGACTGCTGCTGCTTGTCCCATGACCACCCGCTCACAGACCCGTACCGAGGACGATCCTACAACAGGTCGGGAGACCCAGGTAAGCCACAAGCAGACACTTAGCACTAATGCCACAGAGAGACCCATAGCGTGGGACACCCCCGAAGAGCTTGTGAAGGAAACTAGACAGGACCCCACCCTCCAAAAGTACCGAGCATTAGCCGACAATAGAGGGGATGAGCGGGAACGTTTTATATGGAAAGGGGTTTCTATGGGACAGAGATTGTGGCCCACCTTTTGGACATTGGGATACTGGACTGTTGGGATGGGATCCTGGATTTTTTTGGGTGGGTGTACAGGGGAAGAACAGTGGGCCCTGTGCAATAGCGGCCCGACCACGAGCTGGGGGAGGAATGTACTCTACAACTTGGGATGGTTTTGCTAAAGGACTTCAGTTCATTTTGAAGGCTGATGCTTTTCTGCCTAATTATTTAATTGTCTGAAACCAGTTTGTAAAATGTATTTTCCCTCTCCTTGAAATGTTTATTGCAGTAATGCTGATGGGTTGTCAAACTGTAGAAGTGACCAACAAATCGTTTTGTCCGGACATCCCCAGGCCGATCCGTTGGGATCAGACCGTGTATGCCGGCTTATGGTCACGGGGGAGGTGTGTAACGGAACCCATCACTGTTTTACCCTGTTTTATGATTATTTAATTCTTGGTTAAAATATGATCCTACAATATATATGTTGGTTGATGTTCTACAGAATATATTGGCTCAGAATATTAGCCAGACTTTTGCAGACCTAGGCTAATAGATAATCCTGTTACAGAGATTCAAGAGATAAGAAAGTTGTAAAGGATCCTTGCATTTTCCAAAGTGTTTTCATTCTCTGATAAGAATGATCTAATTAATGTCTGATTGTATCCAAGTTGCCAGGGAGGTGTGACTCACCTATTGTCCTATATGTGTATTGTATGGGGGATATGTGCAATGTCTGTGTGTTATGTGTAAAAACATACTTTTACTAACTTTTGAACCCCTGGTCTGATTCATGCCATTTTTGTATATGTTGTTCCCCTGGGTGAGAGATATTGAATGGTGCGGGACTTAAAGGTGTACCCCCTGTATTTGGGGTACATCCAGAATGTGGTTAAAATTGTGTCTGTTTTAATTGTGTTACCTGTTATCTGAGGGGAGGAGACGCGGGGGTTGAACCATGCAGATAATTGGCTGTTGTGATAATTATGTGGGTGTAGCCCTTCAGAGGGCAACATTGCATAAAAGGAGATCCCCTGTTATTAAAATAGAGTTCTACTTGACCCTTCAAAACGTAGCATCGTCTCGTTCTTTGGGGGGGGGATTTGTGGTACCGTTACTCTGCCGCATTTTACAGCACTCCTGGATTATACAATGGGATATCGTGGATGGGAATAAATATTTCATTACTGCACAGCACCTTGCTTCAGAAAAGGACATCTCCAACGGCTGGTACCCTCTCACTACCAGGGTAGCCGTTACATCATCCATAAGGACATTTCACTTAGAAGTTGAAAAAAGGTTTTTTAAATCATAAAAAAGTATTGAATTGTAGGTCTAGAAGCTTCAGGAACTGAGTTTCCTCTTCTATTTACTTCTGTAGCCAGTAATGACAATAGTCCTGTAACAGTGTACTGTGATATCTGCTTCACTTTCTTTTTCCACAAATAGCCTAGCACAGTCTTCCTTGAGGGAATCACTTCCCTGGCCAGCAGAACATAGACATGACAGTCCTGGACTTTGTTGTTTCCAGCCCAGAGCTAGCCCTGTGATCACCATGGTTCCCACTGGCTGGACTGTCTAGGGTCTTGAGACCACCATGCCCAGTGAATATCCTGTATGTTTGTGTGTCTTAGATATTGTGTGGCTAACTGCTTATTGTGCTGATTATATCAATGTTGGCCATGTCTGATGTTGGTATGTATTGTTTATGTGTAGTTTTGTAATTCATGTACTGTGAACCAATTAGTGTTTGCAGAGACAGGTCTGGGAGGCCCATTGTGAAGCTGACAAAACGGAGCCTTAGCATTGAAGACTTGCTGCAGAGTGATTAGGTTAGCTGTCCTTCCTATCTTAATTGCATTACCTTTTGTTACTCTGTACCCAGAATATTTGGATTACTTGGACTTATTTGTTCTCACATGAGCATTACACATTTGAAAATATACAAGGCTGTCAGCTGCAATTTTGTGATCTGGAAAATAGCTTTTTAATCACTTTGCACCAGTCCAACTATCCAGGAATCCTGCATCTATGTTCCAGATCTGCATTCCTGCTCTTCACAGATCTTGAAGCAAGTCTCCGTCCAGGGAAATCCCTAGCACTTATACACAGAAAACCGCAGAGGTTAGGACCTAACTGGTGGGATCTATTCATTGGTGGACCAGCATATCCCTCTTCATGACAAACTGGTGGCAGAAGTGAGATTGTAAAAGCAGTGGTAAAGATGGTCAATTGCTGCGCTCTGCAAAATCTGACTCATGCCTTTTATTGATTCAGAGTATCAGGAGATGTCAATAGTTTCCGTGCCTTGTGTGTCAGTGCTTTGGTAGCCGCAGGCTGGTGCCCTGAGCTCCCATAGCCCATTATAAAGATTTAATTCCACAGTATGGCTTTAGATATCATAGACACCCTTGCCAAGCCAATCAAGTCAGACAAGAAATATATCCTCATGGTGGTGGATTATTCCACCTAGTATTTGGAGGATATAGCTCTTGAATGCATTACTGCAGTAACAGTGGCTGATGCCTTGGTAGCCATTTTCAAGTGAGTTGGGTTTCTAGATACAATTTTGTCAGAATAGGTTATTCAGTTTATGAATGATATGAACCAGCAGTTGTGGCAAAAGTGTGGAGTTACCCTGTTGAGGCTGACCCCCCATCATCCCCAGATTTGTGAGAGGTTTATTGGCACCCTGAAGGCTATGATTGGAGCCTTTGAGAGGACTCTGAAGAGTCAATGGGGTTTTCCCCTTTGATCTCTTTTACAGGTAGTGAGTAAGGGACCATTGGACCTGTTATGGGAGTTTTAGGAAAAGGACTACCAGGGGGAAGACATCCTGCAGTGCCATATGTGCTGCCACTCAGTAATAGGCTGAAGACACTGACTGGCAAGCAAAGGAGCATATGTTTTCAGCCCAAGGCAAGCAGAAGTGATGGTATGATCAGAAAGCCCGGGCTAGGGAACTCCATGTAGGCTAGATGGTTGTAATGTTGGTACCCAATTCCTAGAACAAGCCCTATATTAGGAACAAAATCATAATGTGTGGTGTTGTTGTAAAATGGAATATAGATAATAGTTAAAATTCTCCATAAGTCCATACTGAAAATATAACAATTCCGTGGTCTTTTTATAAGATGACTAGACCATGGATGTCTGTAGAACATTTTTCTGGGGGGGGGGGTCGTCGAAGAAATCAAACTATTTTTGACTTTTATGTGTAGACCTCAGTAGTGCTTGTGTATAGTTGTTCAAAATGGCCACTTAGTCCTGTTATGTTATAGTAGGTTTTTTAGTAGTAGTACTAACTAGTTTAGCTGACTCATGTTTTGAGTCATAGTGAACGAAAAAAGAGTTTAGTGAATTCACATAGAAAATAGTGAGTGCCATGTAATAGTAATGTACCCAAAATGCACATTAAACATGGATCGAGTCACCCTTAGCCATAGCTCACAAAGGGTTACACTTTAGTATTTCTATATTCGCATATTATTTATTATGTGTGATTTTCACCGATTAAAATGTAATCAGTGTGATATAATCAAGGCCTGAGTGGGCTTAACCATAATTCAAAGGCGCTTAAAGGTGGGAATAAGGACAAAAAAAAAGAAAAAGAAAGCTCAAAAGAATCGGAAGATAACGATAAAACAGTAAAACCTTTTATTTTATTGTTATTCAGTATTTATATATTGTGGATACAATGAATCAAGAGCGTGGACGATAATAAAAACCATGGAATACATACATTAAATGACTATGATAAATAAATAAATAAATGATGAATTTCCCTATATTATTATTAGTGATATTTATAAAGCGCCTGCATTTTCCGCAGTGATAATAAATTATTATAAATTATAAATTCTGAAATAAACTTACTGTAAAATAAATTAAATTAGCCTATAATTAACAGATAATGTTTCATTATAAAAAGAAGGAAGTAAGTGAATAGAAATAGCACCTTTTAGAACAACAATCCAAAGAAAATTATAGGATGTAGCATTTTGAAGGCATAAAGATAAGGAGCAGTGTATAGTGTGGGCGCAACGGAATAAAGAAGCGCGGAGTTGCTACGGATGATTGGAGTAAGTGCTCGTGTGTGAAAGCATCAAGCTGTGCATGGAAATGTATTTTAAATATAAATAAATATATATTTAAATGCAGTGTAATAACTGTTTTTCTCGGAATACCGTTTTAGACATTCAAATGTGAACACAGATGTACTATTTATTTACTATATATATAAAAAAGCGACTGATGTGCGCTCCTCTTGTCTCCACGCGCATGTGCCCTGATGCTTTCTCACAAGTGCACTTACTTCAAACAATAGCACTTCTTTATATATATATATATATATATATATATATATATATATATATATATAGTGGATATAAAAAGTCTACACCCCACTGTGAAAATGTCAGGTTTCTATGCTGTAAAAAGATAACTCATTTCGGAACTTTTTGCACCTTTAATGTGACCTATAAACTGTCCAACTCAATTGAAAAACAAGGGAAGGTAGAGGGAAGAAAAATAAAAAATAAAAATAATGTGGTTGCATAGGTCTGCACACACTCTTATAACTGGGGATGTAGCTGTGTTCAGAATTAAGCAATCACATTCCAAATCGTGTTAAATAGGAGTCAGCATATACCTGCCATCATTTAAAGTGCCTCTGATTAACCCCAAATAAAGTTCCGCTGCTCTAGTTGGTATTTCCAGAAATTTTCTTAGTCGCATCCCACAGCAAAAGCCATGGTCCACAGAGAGCTTCCAAAGCATCAGAGGGATCTCATTGTTAAAAGGTATCAGTCCGGAGAAGGGTACAAAAGAATTTCCAAGGCATTAGATATACCATGGAACACAGTGAAGACAGTCATCATCAAGTGGAGAAAATATGGCACAACAGTGACATTACCAAGAACTGGAGCTCTCTCCAAAATTGATGAAAAGACGAGAAGAAAACTGGTCTGGGAGGCTACCAAGAGGCCTACAGCAACATTAAAGGAGCTGCAGGAATATCTGGCAAGTACTGGCTGTGTGGTACATGTGACAACAATCTCCCATATTCTTCATATGTCTGGGCTATGGGGTAGAGTGGCAAGACGAAAGCTTTTTCTTACGAAGAAAAACATCTAAGCCAGGCTACATTTTGCAAAAACACATCTGAAGTCTCCCAAAAGCATGTGGGAAAAGGTGTTATGGTTGAACTTTTTGGCCATAATTCCAAAAGATATGTTTGGCGCAAAAACAACACTGCACATCACCAAAAGAACACCATACCCACAGTGAAGCATGGTGGTGGCAGCATCATGCTTTGGGGCTGTTTTTCTTCAGCTGAAACTGGGGCCTTAGTTAAGATAGAGGGAATTATGAACCGTTCCAAATACCAGTCAATATTGGCACAAAACCTTCAGGCTTTTGCTAGAAAGCTGAACATGAATAGGAACTTCATCTTTCAGCATGACAACGACCCAAAGCATACATCCAAATCAACAAAGGAATGGCTTCACCAGAAGAAGATTAACGTTTTGGAATGGCCCAGCCAGAGCCCAGACCTGAATCTGATTGAAAATCTGTGGGGTGATCTGAAGAGGGCTGTGCCCAGGAGATACCCTCTCAATCTGACAGAGCAAAGAAGAGTGGGCAAATCTTGCCAAGTCAAAATGTGCCATGCTGATAGACTCATACCCAAAAAGACTGAGTGCTGTAATAAAATCACAAGGTGCTTCAACAAAGTATTAGTTTAAGGGTGTGCATACTTATGCAACCATATTATTTTATTTTTATATTACTTTCTTCCCTCTACCTAAACGATTTCAGTTTGTTTTTCAATTGAGTTGTACAGTTTATAGGTCACATTAAAGGTGGAAAAAGTGCTGAAATGATTTATCTTTGTCTCATTTTTTTACAGCACAGAAACTTGACATTTTAACAGGGGTGTGTAGACTTTTTATATCCACTGTATATATGTATATATATATATATATATATATATATATATATATATATATATATATACATATATATATATATAATTCATATCCAGTAATAAAAGAATGAGATACAGGAACGAGCAAATTATATCAATAACAAAGGATGAGGAGATGATATGAAAAAAAAAAATATATATGATAATATAGCATAATAGCAATAATAATAATAATAATATAGCACATAATAAAATACACATGAATGACTATAAATAGAAGTCACCTTAAGTTATAATCACAAATTAGAACAAAAGGTAGCTCCAGGTTGGACAAGTAGAATGAACTAATAGGGTGCTACTAGGGATAAATATATTCATATATAGCAAAAGACACAACAGGGTGTCCTATTATTGTGCACACCTATATTAACTCAAAAAGAGCTAAAAAAGTGTGAGATTAAAATTTATACTTTAATAAATAAATACTTAAAATATTTATAAAAATGCAGAGGCAGGATGTGTAAATGTAAGTCACTTTAACGTGATGTAGTAAATATCATATAATAGAGCCAGATATTGAAAAGGAATAAATACCAGTGAACAGTTTTTTTTTGTTTTTTTTTCACTGTAATTTAAGCAGCTTTCACAATATACATAACTTAGCCATTTCAGCATTTGATCCCATTGTATAACTTAATATCAGATGTGGTTATATGGGAAGTCATTTATAACATCAATAATATTATATATCACCTTATATATCACCTTAAGTTATAATAATGTATATATTAGAGAAGCATACGCTGAAGGATATACTGTATATACTATCCTATGATACAATACTCACTATCGCCCTACTACATGTTTTCGTGATCACATTATAATTTAAAAAAAACACAAACGCCTTTTTATCAAGTTATCGCATTATATAAAGATCTTATTTGCTTCTGACACTTTAATACGAAATCACATAATCTCATTAAAATACATCACATGTGCAAACGAGGACCCGCGAGGCAGATGGTGGCTCGGGACCCTGACTCGCCGCCATTTCTATGGGATCTCACATATCACGTAGACTCCTCACATATACAGTTTATGGCGAGAAGTTTCCAATTAACAGTATGTGCAAAAATCTGTGTATATCTGCATGACGCATGCACCACTTGTGAGGCGCTTCTGGTTCTGGTTTCATACCAGTCCTGTCAGACAAAATCACCGCTATTGAGCAAGTATGTAAATGAGACATTTCCTGCTGAGTGAATAATCTGCATAGATAATGTGCCATGTTAATCCCAATTTAATAAATCCTCTGTCTTGAGTAAATCCGCAGAATTCCGGCTGACGTCTCTGAATATGAATGTATATGACACACACATTTATATATACACATATAATTTGTTTGAGGATTATATGTGAGAAATGAACCCAGAAGAATTAAAGGATCAGGTTCACAGACAGGTTTATTCTGTAGTCATGTGATCTCTTATTAAAAAATGACGGCAATAACAAGTGAATCCTGGCAATGCTGTTTGCCACACAATGGGAGCCTCTCCCCCTCTACTTTACTGGCCTCGCGATGAGCGCCTTTGGTTCTCATTGTGAGTCTCTCCCCCGTCTACTTCCTCCCTTGGGTCTCATCCCCCCTTCCTCTCCCTCCCGTGTCTCTAACCCCTCCCCTGTATCTATTTCCCTTCTGTGTCTCTTTCCCCCCCTCTCCCTCCCATGAGTCTCTTTCCCCCTCCCCTGTGTCTCTTTCCCCTCCCCTGTGTCCCTTTCCCCCTGTCCCCCCTCCCCCTGTGTCTCTTCCCACCCTCCCTTGTGTCTCTTCTCCCCCGTTACCCTCCCCTGTGTCTTCCCACCCTCCCCTCTGTCTCTTCCCCCTCCTCTCACTCCCCTGTGTCTCTTCCCCTTCCTTCTCCCCACCCCATATCTATTTCCCTTCTGTGTCTCTTTCCCCCCCTCTCCCTCCCATGAGTCTCTTTCCCCCTCCCCTGTGTCTCTTTCCCCTCCCCTGTGTCCCTTTCCCCCTGTCCCCCCTCCCCCTGTGTCTCTTCCCACCCTCCCTTGTGTTTCTTCTCCCCCGTTACCCTCCCCTGTGTCTTCCCACCCTCTCCTCTGTCTCTTCCCCCTCCTCTCCCTCCCATGTGTCTCTTTCCTCCTCCCCTGGGTCTCTATCCCCCTCCCCTGTGTCTCTTTCTACCTCCCCTATGTCTCTTTCCCCCCTCTCCCTCCCCTGTGACACTGTGCAATGCGTATGTGCACGGCACCGACGAAATGCGCATGCGCGACCAACGGGGCTTTGCTATCCATCGAAGTTGTCAAACTGCGATTTGTCACAAGCGTGACTACAAATTGCAGTTTGACAGCTATTATATGTTATAAAAATAGTACTGGATGTTACTAGGTATATTATATATAATATACCTGTGCATCTATTTACTTATATATATATACTATTTTTTATAAGCTGTTTTTTCTGCCTACAAACTTTCCCTGTATGGGTCTGCCCACTGCCCACTGTGTAGGGCTTGATGTGCAGTGTTGTGTCCTAGCCTATCAGGGATCATGTCTCAGCAGCATGTTACAGAATGTTTCTGCGACATGGTCACTGATTGGTTAGTGTCAGACACAGCACTTCCAGCCCTGCAGAGTGTTTGTGTGCTGCAGAGGGCAGTCCCATACAGGGACTATTTGTTTGATTTTAGGCAGTAAAAACAGAGCCTGTAAGCACTTCTTAATAAAATAAAGTACATCAAAGTAAATATATACACAGGCATATTATATACCTAGTAACATCCAGGAACCTTCCATATCCCTTTAAATATCCTGCTTAAAGAGAATTTTAAAGACGCAGATATATGTAAAACAATTATTAACATAAAAAATAGTGAGAATTAAAGCAAATAGAGTTGGATCCAATGCAACTGATTTTAGATACTCCATTTTGTTGACTGGTATTGCCCATTCATGCAAGAGTAGGGGACGGAGAGAAGGCCGAGACTCTCACATGAATACTATATGGTTCCATATTGCTTGGCTAATTGTTCCTGCTAGCTGTGTCTGGCTACTTCTTTCTGTACCCATTTTGGGTCCCTTTTCTAATCTTATTCTAAGCCAAATCACCACAGAGCTATTCAAATTCCCAGAACTTCGCCCAAAAGAGAATAAAAACAGCAAACATACGCGATCCAGGTGTAGCTATCCCATTCAATGTTCCGCCAAAGCCATACCGATCCAAAATACACATTACCTTCTGAGGACAGGTAGGTCATCAGAAGGCACTAAAATATGAGACCCACCCCTAGAGGCATAGAGATGACTCAAACATCTTAAGTGAGTCAAATATGAGGCTCGATTTCTCATATCTGACACAATTGAGGGGTTAATACCTTCAGCCACCCAACAACCATTTTAGCACCGAAACTTGAGGATGTTGCATGAAGCCATTTATCCTCATCTTCTTGCCCATTGCAAGTAGCCTTCACCTAAAAAAAAACCTGAAACTCCCTTCAAGCACGTCCATGGCTTGGGGTTACCACTAGGTGCCATGGAGTTCCTTTTGCAGGACCTCCTTGTCATATGGGTTAATGTTAAATGCAATGGCAGGACGTCCATGGCAGGGTTAATACTTAGATGCAGCCGGATCCCATCTGCACAAAAAATCAGAAATGACAAAAAAGATATTTAGCCAGAAAAGGGTGGCGAAAATCATTTGCAGGTGAGGCGTTCTTCATAAGAGGAACTCTATTAATTTTTTTTTAGAGCATATGGGTCAATAATACAGGCCATGGAGCTCCTTGGACTGGGGTTATCTTTAGGTGGAATGGATGTCCTTGCAGGACCTCTATGGCATATAGATTAACTTTAGTGTTAATAGTCGATTCCCTGGAGGTCCTTGCAGGATCTCAATGGCAGGGTTAATACATAGATTGCAACCGGACCTTCGAATCATAGGGGTGAATTTTTTGAGGTGCCCATGGTGGGTTGCTACCAACGCCTTGAAACAAGCCAAGTCAGAAAAAGCACTGTGACACCTTACATTGGCAGTCATATGTTCTAATTAATATATATGTCATATATTCATGGAAGTGTTTTACCGTATGGCACCTGATATGAGCAGATATTCACTGCTAGGTAATTAGCAAGTTACAGCGGTTGCGACGCTAATCAGTTACAACTATTCATTTGGATTAATTCTAATTAGAGCATCAAAGCAATTAAAAATATCACTGATTTAATAAACATACAAAAATATATATAAATGTCCACATGGAACCAACATGTTGCTCATTTTGTTCACTTATAGCAATTCTTGTACACAATTGAGGAGCTAGTGAATGGAGGGCCCCAGTGTAAAATAGTGATGGGGCCCCTTGAATCTTCTCTTTACAAAGTAGGTGCCTAATGGAGGTCTATAAAAAGCCATAAATACATGTAGTTGGTCTGATTACCCATATGGTGATCAGATCACAGAGGGCCCCTACCCGGCCCCTGCCCTGTTGTGGGTCTCAGTGCTTTGCACCTGCTGCACCAGTAGTAGCTCCACCACTGCTTGTACATTTATATATTGATATATAGGACAACTCTCATATAAGTCTCATATAATGGGGCAAGTCTGCATGTAAATTAACAGCCTCTGAGCTAACTGATGGCTTTAGCAGCAGCAATGGAGATAAGCAGTGGGGGTGAGGAAGTGCATGTCCAGTTGGAAAAATGTAAATAGTGACAAAAATGGCTATGCATGAAACATAAACTAATTGAAATGTAAATATATTGCTTAATAAATTAGTTATAAATCTGGACATGGCTGTTACTGAGGGCTCAGACTAATTGAGACAGGTATTTCTCATCAGTATTCAAGTATTTCTCCATTGAGTGTTTAATGAGTGCTGTAAAGGTTAAAAGCTCCATTGAATCTGTTCTCTCACATTAGACATGTTCATTTATCATGACTTCAATGGCCATTTGAGCTAATTAATATAAATGGACATTTCTTAAATGGTCTCCATGGGCATTTTCAATTTAAAATGTTTTATCAAGGTTCATTTATTTTATGCTTCTCGATGTAACTGTCCTCTTTCGTGTAGGATGCCATGTTTCACAGCTGTTGTCTAAGACCAAGCACACACGAGGAGGAGCTTCACACTATCAATATATAACTTTGTGCTTGTAGCAGCATGAGACACTGAATGTACAGCCCCTCCTATGTGGGTGTGCCATTAGGTCACAGCAATTAAACATGGCACCCTATAGGAGAGAGGAAGATGTGGTAGTTCCAGAAAGTGACAATATGTTACTCTGAAGGGTTCTTATATGTAAGTACAATTTACCCATCTATACTAAGGTCCATAAAATTAATTATGCCACCTGGTTAAATATTTATGTATAACCAAAAAAAAAAATGCCTAAAGTGTCCCTTTAAATGATACATTTTTAAAATGTGAACACTGTTGCTATGGAAATAAGATAAAATATGCGACCCGTACTTCTGGTCTTTGGCAGTAAATATTAATTTGACAATATGAAATATGTGAATATGTGAAATAGTGTCTTGGAAGAGGAGAATGTGGATATTTAAACACATAAAGATAAAAAAATCATAACATTTAAAATGCAGACTTCACTGTTCAACAGACAATACAATGTATAATTCATGCTTACAGGTAAGGGCATGAGTCATTGGGGGTTACTCACTAGTTAAGGTAGAATCCTAAATAAGGGGAGCAGGAGCATGCTGTGTTTTAGAGGGAAGCCAGCTGGTGAGCTGATTATGGTTCTTTCAGGACCTGAGGGAGCAGGAGAGTTTGGAAGCCTGGAAGTGAGAAGCAGAGCTAGTATAATGAACCGATAATTCCTGCATATCAATGTGCATGGAGGAGAAGCGCGGTGTAGACACTGTGTCCAAGTACTACCTTGTCCTATTTGCTTTACTACAGTGCAGCACATTGCAAGCCTGTCTCTCCACTCCGACCTCCTCCCCCTACCCCACAAAATAACTTGCTCATAGGTAGGGGTATATATATATATATATATATATATATATATATATATTATGCTGCTCTAGGCCTATTCAGAATTTTGCACCTCTCCCACTCCAGTTACTATACTTAAACTTCCATCATAGAATCATGGATGCCTCCAGAGTTCAACAGTGACATATAAATATTGTTGTTGTTGTTTAGTCGTTCAGTCGGGTCTGAATCTCTGTGACCTTCTGGACCGCAGCACGCCAGGCACATCTGTCAGCCACTGCCTCTCTGAGCTCCATTAAGCTCATATTCATTGTTTAAATGACCTCATCTATCCATCTCCGTCTCTGCTTATCCCTTCTTCTCGTGCGTTTCCCAGCATAAGAGTCTTCTCTAGGGAATCCTGTATTCTCATGATATAACCAAATATTTGGACTTCAGCCTCATGATCAGACCTTCCAGTGAAAAGTTTGTCTTGATTTCCTGAAGTACTGATTTTGCAGTCCAAGAGACTCAAAGCAGTTTTCTCCACAATTTAAACGCATCAATTATACGCGCTCAGACTACTTTATGGTCCAGCTCTCACATCTGTATGTTACTACTCGGAATACCATAGTTCTCACTATGCTGACCTTTTTTGTCCAAGCTTGCCATACTTTCCTTCCCAGAAGCAAATGTCTTTTAATTTCATGGCTTCATTTATCATCTGAAGAGATCTTGCATCCCAGGAAAATAAAAGTTGTCACCGACTCCACTTATTCCCCATTTATTTGCCAGGAAGTGAGATTGCCGTTTGCCCTGATCTTCATCTTTTTAACATTGAGCAGCAGGCCAGCTTTTACACTCTCTTCTTTCACCCTCATCAGTAAGTCCTTTAGTTCCTCCTCACTTTCAGCCATCAGAGTAGTATCATCAGCGTATCTGAGGTTGTTGATATTCCTTCCAGCGATATTGATTCCAGCTTTGGATTCCTCCAGTCCAGCCATACGCATGATGTACTCTGTGTATAAGGTTTATAAATAAGGTGACAATATACAACCTTGTCGCACTCCTTTTCCATTCTTGAACCATTCTTTTTTTCCATATTCGGTTCTGACCGTGGCTTTGTCCACAAACAGATTCTTCAGCACCCGGATGAGGTGATCTGGTACTCACATCTCTTTAAGAACATGCCACATTTTTTGTGATCCACACTGTCAAAGGCTTTAGAGTAGTCTATGAGGCAGAAGTGAATGCTTTTCTGGAACTCTCTTGCTTTCTCTATCACCCAGCGGACATTGGCAACTTGATGACTTTTGTGTTGTCCTCTGCGGAACCCGGCTTTCACATCTGGTAGTTCCAGGTCCATATATTGTTGGAGTCGAACTTGTAGAATTGAAGAATTTTCCTTGCTCACATGTAAAAGGAGTCCAATTGTTGAATAATTGGAGCACTCTTTGGCACTGCCTTTTTGGGATTGGAATGCAGACTGACCTTTTCCAGTCTATTGGCCACTGTTGAGTTTTCCAAATGTGTTGGCATTAGGCAAGTAACACTATGACAGCATCATACTGTTGGATTTTGAATAGCTCAGCCAGGATTCAGTCAAATCCTGCAACATTGCTATCAGGAAGGCATCCTAGGGCCCATCTTACTTCACTCTCCAAAATGTCTGACTTGCTCCTTAGACAACCTATTAAGGTCATCACTGCTGTTTAGATATTTGCTGTATAGATTTTCTGTGTATTTCTGCCACCTCTTCTTAATCTGTTTGGCTTCTTTTAAGGTCATACCATTTTGTTCATTTATCATGCCCACTTGGGCATGAAAGGTTAGTTTTAGGCATTCTATCTCCCATGTCTAGTTCTTCAGGCATTCTATCTTCCATGTCTAGTTCTTCAGGCATTCTATCTCCCATGTCTAGTTCTCCAGGCATTCTATCTTCCATGTCTAGTTCTTCAGGCATTCTATTTATCATGTCTAGTTCTTCAGGCATTCTATCTTCCATGTCTAGTTCTCCAGGCATTCTATCTTCCATGTCTAGTTCTTCAGGCATTCTATCTTCCATGTCTAGTTCTTCAGGCATTCTGTCTTCCATGTCTAGTCACGTAAATCTATTCTTTACTTCCACTGCATATTCACAAGGGATATTACTTACTTTGTATCTGCTTGGCCTGATGGTTTTCCCTCTCTTCTTCAGTTTAATTCTGAACTTTGCAATAAGAAGCTCCTGGTTCCGAGACGTAATCAGCTCATGGTCTTGTTTTTGCTTCTTGTATAGAGCTCCTCAATCTATGACTACAAATTTGTAGTCCATGTGTAGAGCCATCTCAGAGGCTGTTGGAAGAGGGTGTTTGCAGAGAAGAATCTACTAATTTTTGACCTGCTTCATTTTGTACTGGCCCTTAGTTACAGGTGTCTTTTGGTTCCCCACTTTAGCATTCCGATCTCCTATGATGAGAGCAACATCTTTTCTTGGGGTTATATATTTGATATGTATAATATATTCATAGAACTAGACAACTTCAGCCTCTTCAGCATCCATAGTTGGAGCATAGATTTGGATCACTGATGTTACATGGCTTGCCTTGAATTTGAATTTAAGTCATTCTGTCCGAGCACTTTGGTCACCCTTTGTTGGACCTTGAGGGCTACTCCATTTCTTCCGTGGGATTCTCATGTTGGACCACGTCCAGTTTCCTTGGTTCATAGCTCTAACATTCCAGGTTCCTATGCTGAGTTGTTCTTTGCAGCATCGGACTTTCCTTTCCCCTCCAGACACATCCGCAGCTGGGTGTCCTCTCGGCTTTGGCCCAACCACTTCATTAGACCTGGTGCTACTCGTACTTGCCCTCTGCTTTTCCTCAGTAATGTGGTAGGCACCTTCTGACCTGAAAGGCTCATCTTCCGGTGCCATATCGTTATGGCTCTGGTTGTGCCTGTCCATAAAGTTATCTTAGCAAAGTTACTGGAGTGGATTGCCAGCTTCTTCTCCAATGGTCTGTGATTTATCTGACCTCTCTGCTATGACCTGGCCATCTTGGGTGACCCTACATGGTATAGCCCACAGCTTCATTGAAGTACCAAAGCACATTCACAGTACAAATTAGCGATCCAGTCAGATAAAATTTTTTTTTCTAATTAATAACTAGATTTTTCTTGCTTCCAAATGCACTTACCCAGGCTCAGACATATAATTGTGCTCATTATACAGTGGGTGTTGCAATATCATGAATCACGAGATAAAAATACATACGTTTGCTGCCTTTCCGTGTGTCTGACAAAGGCAGCCACCCGCGTCACAGTGTTACTTATGGTTTGGTCTACTTACAGTATATATCTGATCTTATTAAAGGAGCCAGCTGGACCGACCAGTGAATAGATGCCACTAATTAGGTCATGGAAAGAAACAAGCTGGACCAGCCAATTAATGGATCCCACCTTTTACGTCAAGAAGAGTGACCAGCTGGACTGGCCAATGAATGGATCCCAACAGTTAGGTCAAGAGGAGGGATCAGCTGAATCAGCCAATGAATGCATCCCACCTGTTACGTGAAGCTGGACTGGCTAATGAATGGATCTGACTGGTTAGTTCAAGGGGAGAGACCAGTTGGACTGGCCAATGAATGTGTCCCACCTGTTAGGTTAATAGAAGGGACCAGCTGGACCGGCCAATTAATGGATCTAACTAATTGGGTCAAGAGCAGGGACCAGCTGGACCAGCCAATGAATGGATCCCACTGGTTAGGTCAAGAGGAGGGACCACTGAACCAGTCAATGAATGGATCCCATCTGTTAGGTAAGGGGAGGGACCAGCTGGACTGACCAATAAATGGATCCCACCTGTTAAGTCAAGGGGAGGGATCAGCTGGACTGACCAATGAATGGTTAGGTCAAGAGAAGGAACCAGCGGGACCAACCAATGAATGGATCCCACCTGTTAGGTCAAAAGCAGGCACCAGCTGGACCAGCAAATTAATGGATCACACCAGTTAGATCATGAGGAGGGACCAGTCAATGAATGGGTTGTTGTACATGTTGTTCTTGTGCTAAACACTGAGATCTGCCATGAGGTTGACCGCTGGCATGAATATGAGAACAATGTCACATGACCTTACCATGTTAATGTAGAATCAATTTACACCAGGATAGTATGGAATAACACAATTTAGTGATTCAGTTGTGTTTGTTATAGTATTATTATTTGAATACATTTATTACTGTCAGTTTTACTTTAATGCTGTCATTTTTTAGTTTGATGAAACTATTTGGGACACATTCTTTTCATCATATTTCAACATTTATTTAAATGATATAAATCTGTGAGTAATATGTTGATTTCTTCTGCCAGAACTTGATATTTTGATTATATTGTTGTTTGTGCATACATATCATTATGGAAAAAGTGCTGAAATTGAAAAAATGGATTTACTAAATTTTCAAGGAAGTATAAAGCAAATAGCAGTGTATTGTTTACCATTAAATATATTTTATCTAGCGACTTGCCCGTCAAAAAATGACGGTCAATAAAAGAAAGTGTTAAAATCCTGTTTGTCACACAATGTGAGTGAACTGTGTGCCTCCAGTAACTAAATTCCTCAGGAATAAAATAAGAAAAACTAAAATCACCAAAAATAAAAAATGTACATTACAGAACCCCCCAAAAAACTAAGTCCCAAAAAATAAAAAAAGGAACATTACAGAAAATAACAAAATACGTTACAACCCCCCCTCACTACAAAATTTGTAAAAAAATTACACACCTGAAAATGAAATACATATAATATATACATATAATACAATACAACACAATTAAATACAATTCAAAACAATTAAATACAATACACCCCTATCTAATATACTTGCCACTATATAATATACAATACTATCTAATAATACATCCCCCTATCTATCTATCTAATATACAATACATGCTATCTATCTATATATATATATATATATATATATATATATATATATATATATATATATATAGCTACCCTAATTGTAAGCTCCAATAAAATAATTAAGACCACTTACCTTTGAGATGTTTCTTCAGATCAGCAACCTACGGTAAAAAAGATGAAAATAATGAATACAACACGTTTACATGAAATAACTAAACATTCTAAACATTATTAATATTCTAAATATTATACTTACCTTTCCAGCATGTCACGTCCCAGCATGTCACGTCCACCATGTTCCGTCGTCCATCTTTGCGTCTTGTCCGGCGCTACTCCTGTAAAAAAAAAAACATTACATTAGTAAACATAAACCAAAGTTAAATAAACACAATGTACATTATACTTACCTTTCCGCGATGTCTCCGGACTTCTCGTCTTCTCCGGAAGCATCCGCGCATAAAATAAAAAAATAAATAAAAAAAATAAAGCGACACACCTGGCGGATGTCTCCGACGCTAATGACCTTCCTATGGAGTGTCCCAGAATAAAATTGGCAATGGCAGCTTCTGATTGGCTGAAAAGGCTGTCTATCAAATTCAGCCAATGAGAAGACCCCATTTGTGAACCAATGAAAAAAGTATATACCCCAAAATACAACGCTGATTGCATAACACACCTGTCAATCTTTATTTGAACCAATCCTAAGGCTTTATTGCCATCAGCCAATCACAATGGAATAAATGGAATATACCCCCACGTACTGATTGGTGAAGACATCTGCACCTTCCCATTGGCTGTAATATTGATTGATATTAACAGTAGCCAATGAGAATGCGCAAATCCTTCACCAATCAGTACGTGAGGGTGTATTCCATTGTGATTGGCTATTGTCAGTGCAACCAATCAGAATGCGCAGAGGCTCCAACCAATCACCCTGTGGGGGTGTATTCCATTGTGATTGGCTGAAGGCATCTGCGCCTTGTGATTGGTTTAAATAAAGATTGACAGGTGCATTATCCAATCAGAGTGGGATTTTAGGGTGTATCCCTTTGTGATTGGTTCACACATTGGTGCCTCCTGATTGGGTGAATTTGATCAGAAGGCGCCATTGCTTATTTTCTCCTGGAGCCTCATTAGCGTCGGGGATGTCCGGGAGTGCGGATGTAAGTATATATATATATATATATATTTTTTTTTTATATACAGGGCATGGCAGAAGAGGATCCGGAGGAGGCCGGAGACATCACGGGGTGGTAAGTAGAATGTAGATTATGTTTATTTTATTTTGATGTATGTGTATTAACAGGTGCCGCACCGGAGAAGGATTAAAAGAATAAAGACTGGACATGCCGGAAAGGTGAGTAGAATATTTAGAATGTATAGAATGTATAGAATGCATAGAATGTATAGAATGTTTATTTTAGAACTGTAAACGTGTTGCAATATTTTTTTTATTTTTTTTCCGTAGGTGGCTGATCCCAATGGACATCTGCAAAGGTAAGTGGTCTTAATTATTTTATTTTAGCTTAGACTTATATTAGCTAATATATAGATAGCATTTATTGTATGTTGGCTAGGGTTGTGCGTTTTTTATATATAGCTAGGGATGTATTGTAGATAGATTGTGTTATTTATTTAGATAGATTGGGGATGTATTATTATATAGATAGCATGTATATTAGATTATGCTATTTATTTAGATAGATTGTGTGATGTATATTAGATAGGGGTGTATTGTAATTGTATATAATTGTATTGTAATTGTATGTATTGTATGTATTTGTATTATATGTATTTCCTTTTTAGGTGTGTATTTTTTTTGTGTATTGAGGTTTGGGGTTGTAATGTTTTTTTTTTATTTTCTCTGACTTAGGTTTTTTTATTTCATGTAATGTAGTTTTTTTTGTGACTTTAGGCTTTTTTATTTTCTGTAATTAGAGTGGTGGGGGTTAATAGGGGGTAGGTAGTGTAGATGTTAATAGGTTAGTGTAGAGGGTGTTTCATTGATATTTAATGTTTTATTGGGGGTGGTATAGTGCAGTATAGTGTTTATACTTAGTGTCATGATGGTCCTTGAGGAGCATCATGGCACTTATGTGGTTAATGTAGTGTTGTAACAGGCCCATAATGGTGTTAATATACCCTTATGGGACTGATGGGGTTAAATAGAGGCTGATGGGGGTCTGTATTGATCCCCATGAGTGACAGGGTTAATGAAGGGCTTATGGGGGTCTGTATTGACCCCCATGAGTGACAGGGTTAATAAAGGGCTTATGGGGGTCTATATTGACCCCCATGAGTGACAGGGTTAATGAGGGTTTTATGGGGGTCTGTATTGACCCCCATGATTGACAGGGTGACAGTGTATATTTTTTTCTTTTACAACGGGTCCTTTAAGGACCTTTACGATCCTTTAAGGACCTGTAACGTGGGAATTTTGATTGCAGGCGGGGTCCCCGATCGCGTGCAATCAGGACCCCCACTGCGATGGTTAATGTGGGGTTAATGCAGGGCTCGGAGCTTATCTTGGATCCCCTGCGGTTAATGCGGGTTTCCGAGCTTATCTCGGATCCCTTCTTGGGTAAGTTGTAGGTGGCTGGGCGGTCCTGGGTCTTTGAGCCTCGTTTTCATTTTTTTCGGTGGCCATTTTTTTTCTCGCTTAGGTGATTTTCGTGTGTCTGAACTCGGGAATTTGGACTTAAATGGAGGTGTAACTTCACTTTCAGAGGTTCTGGATGCCCCCCCTTGCTATGGGTAAGCTTTTTATGTAGTTTGTGTGAGTATTTTGTGTGTTTTCACTGTTTTTAGTTGCGCGCGGGTCGGCCGTTATAGTCGGATTCTTAGTGCGTGTGGGTGTTTGTTACGTTAAGGTTGGTTCCGAGGTGGGTTTAACGGCTCACCTCGCTACGGGAGGCTCGCCAGCAATGAGCGCCTGCGGCGCTCATTGCCTCATTCCCTAAGTGCTTTGCGAGGACCCGCATTTGCGGAGACGTTGGGATGCTCCACCACCGCAAATCAGGCCCCTCGCTTCGCAAGGACCCGCATTTGCGGAAGCGAGGGCCTAAGTTGCTGGCATGGAGCGCCTTCGGTGCTCCATGGCAGCAACTGAGGCCCTCGCCCGCAGCCCTATATATGTGATTAGTTAATTAGTCCAAATATTAACATTTAGCAATACAAATAGGTTTCCATTTCTCCTTCCAATTAAAGTCTTGGAAATCAGGTGATCATGGGAGCTTCCATCTTCATATTCCTCAGTAAGCGGGGGAGAAGTATAGGAGGAGATAGGAGCTCAGATAGACGTCTTCATATTCCTCACTAAGAGGGGAGTATAGGAGGAGATAAGAGCTCATATAGACGTCTTCATATTCCTCAGTAAGCGGGGCAGAAGTATAGGAGGTGATAGGAGCTCATATAGACGTCTTCATATTCCTCACTTAGAGGGGGAGAAGTATATGAGGTGATAGGAGCTCAGATAGAGGTCTTCATATTCCTCACTAAGAGGGGAGAAGTATAGTAGGAGATAGGAGCTCATATAGACATATTCATATTCCTCACTAAGCAGGGGAGAAGTATAGGAGGAGATAGGAGCTCATATAGAGGTCTTCATATTCCTCACTAAGAGGGGGAGACATATAGGAGGAGATAGGAGCTCATATAGACGTCTTCATATTCCTCACTAAGCGGGGGAGAAGTATAGGAGGAGATAGGAGCTCATATAGACGTCTTCATATTCCTCACTAAGAGGGGATGAAGTATAGGAGGAGATAGGAGCTCATATAGACGTCTTCATATTCCTCACTAAGAGGGGGAGACATATAGGAGGAGATAGGAGCTCATATAGACGTCTTCATATTCCTCAGTAAGCGGGGCAGAAGTATAGGAGGTGATAGGAGCTCATATAGACGTCTTCATATTCCTCACTTAGAGGGGGAGAAGTATATGAGGTGATAGGAGCTCAGATAGAGGTCTTCATATTCCTCACTAAGAGGGGAGAAGTATAGTAGGAGATAGGAGCTCATATAGACATATTCATATTCCTCACTAAGCAGGGGAGAAGTATAGGAGGAGATAGGAGCTCATATAGAGGTCTTCATATTCCTCACTAAGAGGGGGAGACATATAGGAGGAGATAGGAGCTCATATAGACGTCTTCATATTCCTCACTAAGCGGGGGAGAAGTATAGGAGGAGATAGGAGCTCATATAGAGGTCTTCATATCCTCACTAAGCAGGGGAGAACTATAGGAGGAGATAGGAGCTCATATAGACGTCTTCATATTCCTCACTAAGCGGAGGAGAAGTATAGGAGGAGATAGGAGCTCATATAGAGGTCTTCATATTCCTCACTAAGAGGGGGAGACATATAGGAGGAGATAGGAGCTCCTATAGATGTCTTCATATTCCTCACTAAGCGGGGGAGAAGTATAGGAGGAGATAAGAGCTCATATAGACGTCTTCATATTCCTCACTAAGCGGGGGAGAAGTATAGGAGGATATAAGAGCTCAAATAGACATCTTTTTATTCCTCACTAAGCAGGGGAGAAGTATAGGAGGAGATAAGAGCTCATATAGACGTCTTCATATTCCTCACTAGGCGGGGGAGAAGTATAGGAGGAGATAGGAGCTCAAATAGACATCTTTATATTCCTCACTAAGCAGGGGAGAAGTATAGGAGGAGATAGGAGCTCATATAGACGTCTTCATATTCCTCACTAAGCGGGGGAGACATATAGGAGGAGATAGGAGCTCATATAGAGGTCTTCATATTCCTCACTAAGAGGGGGAGACATATAGGAGGAGATAGGAGCTCATATAGATGTCTTCATATTCCTCACTAAGCGGGGGAGAAGTATAGGAGGAGATAAGAGCTCATATAGACGTCTTCATATTCCTCACTAAGCGGGGGAGAAGTATAGGAGGAGATAAGAGCTCATATAGGCGTCTTCATATTCCTCACTAAGCGGGGGAGAAGTATAAGAGGAGATAAGAGCTCATATAGACGTCTTCATATTCCTCACTAGGCGGGGGAGAAGTATAGGAGGAGATAGGAGCTCATATAGACATCTTTATATTCCTCACTAAGCAGGGGAGAAGTATAGGAGGAGATAGGAGCTCATATAGACGTCTTCATATTCCTCACTAAGCAGGGGGGAACTATAGGAGGAGATAGGAGCTCATATAGAGGTCTTCATATTCCTCACTAAGAGGGGGAGATATATAGGAGGAGATAGGAGCTCATATAGACGTCTTCATATTCCTCACTAAGCAGGGGGGAACTATAGGAGGAGATAGGAGCTCATATAGAGGTCTTCATATTCCTCACTAAGAGGGGGAGATATATAGGAGGAGATAGGAGCTCATATAGACGTCTTCATATTCCTCACTACGAGGGGGAGACGTATAGGAGGAGATAGGAGCTCAGATATACGTCTTCATATTCCTCACTAAGCGAGGGAGAAGTATAGGAGGAGATAAGTGCTCATATAGACGTCTTCATATTCCTCACTAAGCTGGGGAGAAGTATAGGAGGAGATAGGAGCTCAGATAGACGTCTTCATATTCCTCACTAAGAGGGGATGAAGTATAGGAGGAGATAGGAGCTCATATAGACGTCTTCATATTCCTCACTAAGAGGGGGAGACATATAGAAGGAGATAGGAGCTCATATAGACGTCTTCATATTCCTCACTAAGCGGGGGAGAAGTATAGGAGGAGATAGGAGCTCATATAGACGTCTTCATATTCCTCACTAGGCGGGGGAGAAGTATAGGAGGAGATAGGAGCTCATATAGACATCTTTATATTCCTCACTAAGCAGGGGAGAAGTATAGGAGGAGATAGGAGCTCATATAGACGTCTTCATATTCCTCACTAAGCAGGGGGGAACTATAGGAGGAGATAAGAGCTCATATAGGCGTCTTCATATTCCTCACTAAGCGGGGGAGAAGTATAGGAGGAGATAAGAGCTCATATAGACGTCTTCATATTCCTCACTAGGCGGGGGAGAAGTATAGGAGGAGATAGGAGCTCATATAGACATCTTTATATTCCTCACTAAGCAGGGGAGAAGTATAGGAGGAGATAGGAGCTCATATAGATGTCTTCATATTCCTCACTAAGCAGGGGGGAACTATAGGAGGAGATAGGAGCTCATATAGAGGTCTTCATATTCCTCACTAAGAGGGGGAGACATATAGGAGGAGATAGGAGCTCATATAGACGTCTTCATATTCCTCACTACGAGGGGGAGACGTATAGGAGGAGATAGGAGCTCAGATATACGTCTTCATATTCCTCACTAAGCGAGGGAGAAGTATAGGAGGAGATAAGTGCTCATATAGACGTCTTCATATTCCTCACTAAGCTGGGGAGAAGTATAGGAGGAGATAGGAGCTCAGATAGACGTCTTCATATTCCTCACTAAGCGGGGGAGAAGTATAGGAGGAGATAAGAGCTCATATAGACGTCTTCATATTCCTCACTAAGCGGGGGAGACATATAGGAGGAGATAGAAGCTCATATAGACGTCTTCATATTCCTCACTAAGCGGGGGAGAAGTATAGGAGGAGATAAGAGCTCATATAGACGTCTTCATATTCCTCACTATGCGGGGAAGAAGTATAGGAGGAGATAAGAGCTCATATAGACATCTTCATATTCCTCACTAAGCGGGGGAGACATATAGGAGGAGATAGGAGCTCATATAGAGGTCTTCATATTCCTCACTAAGAGGGGGAGACATATAGGAGGAGATAAAAGCTCATATAGACGTCTTCATATTCCTCACTAAGCGGGGGAGACATATAGGAGGAGATAGGAGCTCATATAGACGTCTTCATATTCCTCACTAAGCGGGGGAGAAGTATAGGAGGAGATAAGAGCTCATATAGACGTCTTCATATTCCTCACTAAGCTGGGGAGAAGTATAGGAGGAGATAGGAGCTCATATAGACGTCTTCATATTCCTCACTAAGAGGGGATGAAGTATAGGAGGAGATAGGAGCTCATATAGACGTCTTCATATTCCTCACTAAGAGGGGGAGACATATAGGAGGAGATAGGAGCTCATATAGACGTCTTCATATTCCTCACTAAGCGGGGGAGAAGTATAGGAGGAGACAAGAGCTCATATAGACGTCTTCATATTCCTCACTAAGCGGGGGAGAAGTATAGGAGGAGATAAGAGCTCATATAGACGTCTTCATATTCCTCACTAAGCGGGGGAGAAGTATAGGAGGAGATAAGAGCTCATATAGACGTCTTCATATTCCTCACTAAGCGGGGGAGACATATAGGAGGAGATAGGAGCTCATATAGAGGTCTTCATATTCCTCACTAAGAGGGGAGACATATAGGAGGAGATAAGAGCTCATATAGATGTCTTCATATTCCTCACTAAGCGGGGGAGAAGTATAGGAGGAGATAAGAGCTCATATAGGCGTCTTCATATTCCTCACTAAGCGGGGGAGAAGTATAGGAGGAGATAAGAGCTTATATAGACGTCTTCATATTCCTCACTAAGCGGGGGAGAAGTATAGGAGGAGATAAGAGCTCATATAGACGTCTTCATATTCCTCACTAAGCGGGGGAGAAGTATAGGAGGAGATAAGAGCTCATGTAGACGTCTTCATATTCCTCAGTAGGCGGGGGAGAAGTATAGGAGGAGATAGGAACTCATATAGACATCTTTATATTCCTCACTAAGCAGGGGAGAAGTATAGGAGGAGATAGGAGCTCAGATAGACGTCTTCATATTCCTCACTAAGAGGGGATGAAGTATAGGAGGAGATAAGAGCTCATATAGATGTCTTCATATTCCTCACTAAGAGGGGGAGACATATAGGAGGAGATAGGAGCTCATATAGACGTCTTCATATTCCTCACTAAGCGGGGGAGAAGTATAGGAGGAGATAAGAGCTCATATAGACGTCTTCATATTCCTCACTAAGCGGGGGAGAAGTAAAGGAGGAGATAAGAGCTCATATAGACGTCTTCATATTCCTCACTAAGAGGGGGAGACGTATAGGAGGAGATAGGAGCTCAAATATACGTCTTCATATTCCTCACTAAGAGAGGGAGAAGTATAGGAGGAGATAAGTGCTCATATAGACGTCTTCATATTCCTCGCTAAGCTGGGGAGAAGTATAGGAGGAGATAGGAGCTCAGATAGACGTCTTCATATTCCTCACTAAGAGGGGATGAAGTATAGGTGGAGATAGGAGCTCAGATAGACGTCTTCATATTCCTCACTAAGAGGGGATGAAGTATAGGAGGGGACCCTTCACCTTCATTAAGAGCATCCATGAAATATCTCTGTTTGTTGCCACTTCCTGGGGGCATATGATGCCACAACATACTGCCAGTTCCTTCTTCATTATCCCTGGGCACCAGCAATAACTGAGCACTAAAGAGAGGCCATCTTATGAAACAAAGAAGTTAATCTGTAAGACTTTTGTACATTGCTACTGGTCCCTGAGACCTTGCTCCACTGTAACATTATCTTGGTGTTTCTTCTAATTCCTGACCTATTTAAGGACAGAAATGCTGAATATGGTTTGTATAACACGGGGTGGACAAAACACATTAAATACATTGTGTTCCATTTCAACCTTTCTAGATGTCCTCTGATCCTGATACCAGGGATTTACAGCCATCGGAGGACCAGCATACAATGTGTTAAGTACGCATTCCCCCTATATGTAAGGAAAACTTGAGGTCAAGACAAAGAGAAGCTGCTAAGGTCTTACATTTTGTTTAGTCATTCAGTAGTGTCCGACACTCCGTGACCCAATGGACTGCAGCACCTAAGTCACAATTTTTATGTCTCTGGTTGTGCTTATCCATACAGTTTTCTTTGCAAAGATACTGAAGAGAGTTGCCAGTTCCTTCTCCAGTTGCGATTTGTCTGATCTCTCTGCTATGACTCTCATCTTAGGTAACCCTCACAGCTTCATTGAGGTACACAAGTCCATTCACTTTGATCCAGAATGGGAAGGTCTAGCATATCAGTGTAGAAGAAGGAAGAAAGGAGGAGAGTAAAGAAAGAAGAAAAAGGAAGGGTAGAGGAGAAGCAAGAAGTAGAGGAGAAGCAAGAACTAGTGATGTATCTGGAATGGCACAAAGTTAAGGGGACCATAAAACCTAAATATGTATTTGTTTTTGCTTTTCTAATTTCTCCTTATTCTTATACTCTTTTAAATTAATTAAAGGGGCTCATCATTGTTTGTGAGCCGTTATTATGCTAATTAGCTAATCTTATGTGTTATTTAGCATCACAATCTGCTTGTTTGTTTATGTGGTGGCAAAATAATGTTATCATGCAGTTAGTCCCTCCCCATGAACTACTATTAAATATATGGAGCTGCATATTAGCATAACAGAGCCTCACAAACAATGCTGAATAGCTCAGCAAAGTTATTTACAATTCAATGCAAATTTTTAAGACTTGTTGGGTATTTAAGGGACGTATGTTTTACATATATATATATATATATATATATATATATATATATATTTAGTTTTGACAGTAAGAAGAAAGTGAGTAGAAAATCAGAGTAAGAAAAACAACCTACAAAGCCCCCGGATCAGAGGCCGTAATTACCACCGAAGCAGACGGCATGAAACCAAGAACTTAATGTCTGCGATGAAGCTCCTCCGATGACCTGGGTCATGCAGATTAGAGGATGCTGATCCTGGCTGATAACCACATATGTCAGGACTAGGCCTTTATACTTCACTTAATTTGATGGTAAAGAAGATTTTCAGTTCATCAAAAAGGAAAAGGAAAACTGCAGCAAGATCAGCTCCTAGCTTCATTAATTGGAGGCTCCCCCGGAGCTTGAGGAGGAGGAACAGGAGGGGATCTAATCCTCGGGATATACACCGGACCCTCCATCCTCATAACGTGTCCCTCCTTGAATCTTGGGCCAAAGACATATTCCAAGGAAATGCTTCCAATGCTTAAGATATCACTATAAATATATATATATATATATATTTTTTTTTTTTTTCTTTCAAACATTGATATTAAATAAAAAAAAAAAATAAATAACTTGTCATTGCCTGTAACTTAACTTACGCACAGTGCTACGGAATATGTTGGCGCGTTACAAATAAGCGATAATAACAACTGAACAGGACATTGCAGGTTCCTGGGTATTACTAGGAATATAATATCCCTGTGTATCTATTCACTTATAGGGACTTTATTTTATTAAGAAGCTCTGTTTTTACTGCATAAAATCAAATAGTCTATATAAGGGTCTCCCCACGGCAGCACATGCAGACACAGACTTTGTAGGGCTGGGTGTGCAGTGTCTCGTACTAACCAATCAGCAACATTCTGCAACATGCTACTGAGACGTGGTTCCTGATAGGTTAGGACACTACACTGCACATCCAGCCATACTGAGACTGTTTCTTCATACAAGAGGAGGAACCAGCTGGACTGACTAGTGAATAGATGCCACTGGTTAGGTCAAAGAAAGAAACAAGATGGACCAGCCAATCAATGGATCCCACCTTTTCCGCCAAGAGGAGTGACCAGCTGGACTGGCCAATGAATTGATCCCACCAGTTAGATCAAGAGGAGGGATCAGCTGGATCATCCAATAAATGCATCCCACCTGTTATGTGAAGACGAGGGACCAGCAGGACTGGCTAATAGATCTGACTGGTTAGGTCAAGGGGAGAGACCAGTTGGATGTGTCCCACATGCTAGGTTAATGGAAGGGACCAGCTGGACCGGCCAATTAAGCGATCCAACTAGTTGGGTCAAGAGGAGGGACCAGGCGGACCAGCCAATGAATGTATCCCACCGTTTAGGTCAAGAGGAGGGGCCAGTGAACCAGTTAATGAATGGATCCTATCTGTTAGGTAAGGGGAGGGAGCAGCTGGACCAACCACTAAATGGATCCCACTTGTTAGGTCAAGGAGAGGGATCTGCTGGGCTGACCAATGAATGGGTCCCACCTGTTAGGTCAAGAGGAAGGACCAGCTGGATCAACCAATGAATAGATCCAATCTGTTAGGTCAAGGAGAGGGACCAGCTGGTCCAGTAAATTAATGGATTCCACCTATTAGATCAAGAGGAGGGACCATATGGACCAGCCCATAAATGGATTCCACTAGTTAGGTCAAGAGGAGGCACCAGATGGACCAGCCAATGAATGGATCACACCAATTAGATCAAGAGGAGGGACCTACCAATGAATGGGCCCCCCCTTTTAGGTTAAAAGGGGAGGGACCAGCTGGATCAGACAATTAATGGACCCAAAGATTAGGTCCTGTGCTCTGCAGTATCTGTGTATTGTGCTAGGGATTCCCTGGAAGGAGCGTCAGGACTTTGACAAAATGGCAGTTGGTGAGTGACTCCGTCCCAAGCCCTGATTAGGAAATGGGTTAATACATCCTGTTGCCTCACTATGTCTCAAGCACATAGCAATAAATAGAGAAGAAGCACTTCACTTCCAGATTCTCCCCATCAAAGCTATCATCACATCTCCTATCCTACATGTTTTTTTTTATAAATAACTTCATCAAAGTAACCTTTTTGGGCCAGTTATCTTTTGAACAGTTCTCCTTTAGCGAGACTTCCACACATCTTTATATTTCCCAGAACCCTCTTCTTGCGGTTGCTTTGTGTTAATTACATATTGTAATGGATTCCTAGATACCACCGGATTCTTTCCCCAGGGACACAGTGCAATAGAACCGATACTAACTCTAAAATCTTTATTTCAAATCCCTCTGAGAGACGACATTGCTTAAAGAGACATTAGGAGGATTATCGCGTGAATTATTAACCCTATCTCTGCCAGCTCTTGCTCTGGTGAATGTACTAAAGGAACCGTTTTATTAGCTTTTCATAATTTTTCTCTGTTGCATTTCCTCGTGTGCTTGTAAAATAATGATCTTTCCATTACTTTTAATGAAAGCACTGGCAGTTTCAGGTGCCTCTTTCCCATTGTGCAAATAACAACTTCCTGTGCAGTCACCTTCCTCCTCAGGAAGTTGATCAATTGAAACCAAGATGGTAAATTAGAGGCAGTATTATATTGTCTACTTTTTAAACTCATTTAGCTTATGTTTATTATTACAGTTTATTTATAACGCGCCGACATATTCCGTAGCGCTGATTATGTTTAGTTATTCAAATCCGTATATGTTGAAGGGATATGGAAGTTTTATAATATATAATATCTCTGTGTATCTGTTTACTTTAATGTACTTTTTAATTTTGAAAAGTGCTTATAAGCTCTGAAATCAACCAAAAAGGGACCCTTATGGGTCTACCCTGTGCAGCTCATGAAGACACAGACTCTGTAGAGCTGGATGTGCAGTGTCTCATACTAACCAATCAGTGACAATCTCTCAGCAACATTCTGCAGCATGTCCCTGATCGGCTAGGACACTACACTGCACATCCAGCCCTACAGAGTCTGTGTCTGCATATGCTGCAGTGAACAGACCCATACAGGGACTATTTGTTTGATTTTAGGCACAGTTTTTAGCACTTCTTAATAAAATAAAGTGAATAAAATTAAATAGATATACAGGGATATTAATTTACTGACAATCATCGTCACATTATTGCTGTTCCTATATCGGAATGTAATACAAACACATTTTTATATCCCGAATCCGCGCAGAAGTGAAAGTTTCAGTTGCTTTATATTAGTATCAGATTTTCTTTACATCCAATTTTCTGTGTCATTGCATCTGCCTTAATCATGGAACAAATCCAGTGAGTCTTTTCAGTGCAATTACTTCTCTGTAATTAATCCGTGCAACTGGTAATTAACTTAAATATGTTGTTTCCTCCTTAAAGCTGGCGCTGATACCAGAAGGAGAGCGAATGACGTGTCCGGGCATTTTATTAATGGATTTAGTGATGTGCAATCAGAGAATATGATAGCCGGGCTGAGAAGACAATGTGCCAACTATGGGCCCCACTCACGTCTTACACATAGGGCCTAATTAAATTGCAAACCCGCAACTTGCGCGATGTAGGCTGTATGTCTGCGAGTGAGTTGCCGGCTCCCATTTGTTTCTGATTACGATGCTATTCAATTCCTCAAGGCCGAAGCCGACTCCGTAAACCATGCACTGGTTCGGAGCACTTCAGGGCGGGAACATGATCAATTAAGCAAGCCCGTAATCTCCAATTTCGAATAAGCCAATAGAAAATGAGTAATAATGTCATTATTACGGCAGTAAATCATGGAGGTTACATGTCAATCAATTAGATTCGGGGGTCCGATATGCGATCAGACGCGCAAACTCTCAAAATGCAGAATTATGAATATGAATGCCGATACTGTTCTAGTCCATGTGGGTCTGATATGTATTAACTCATTGATTCCCGAGATATAACCCTGAATTGAAACAATGCAAAATAAAATGTTTTTTTGATTGCAGATTTGCGGGCTTGAGACTGTTGTGCAATTAATTCTGTCTGTCATCGCTTTCCCCGTTATTTACAGTGCGGTATTGATTATTTATTTGCATTTACAGTGCGATGAATAGGTGTTTATCCCCCTTGCGGGTCCTCTCTAGCACTCCTAGGATTTTCTCCTTCTTTTGTTGTTTACGGTGTGGAAACATTTGCAGGCTTGGGGAATTGGAGCAATTGAATAACGATTTGCAATCATAACTCTTGCGAAAGATCAAAGGCTTCGGAGGCAGTCAGTTACGGGTTTAACCATTGCAAAGTTTTCAAGGCCTTAACTCGTAACCCATTTGGAGCCCACAAAAAGACACCAATTGAATAGCAAATTAACTTGCGGGCTCCAGTAACATGCAAAAGCTCAATTGAATCGGGCTCATAGTTTTTAGAAATGGCTCCCGAGCAACTTTTTTTTGCTATCTAGGGAGCCAGTCCATCTCTGCTCTCCTAAAAATGTCTCTCAACATAAATGGCACACAGACTCCTGGGGATTCTAGGTCCGAAGTCTCCTTAGCAATTCTGCACACACACTCTCTGTAATCATATGTGTCTGGTTGTGGCTATCCATAAGGTTCTCTTGGCAAACATACTGGAGTGGGTTGCCAGTTCCTTCTCCAGTGGACTGAAATTTGTCTGACCTCTGTGCTATGACCTGCTCATCTTTGGTGACCCTACATGGTATAGCTTGCAGCTTTATTGAAGTACACAAGGCCCTTCACCTCGACAAGGTAGTGATCCAGAAGGAGAAATATCTTCCCTATCCCCTATCAATCTATAGAAACCCCTTCCCCTGGCAAGTAAGTGGTTAAAAATTAAAAAAATCCATGCAGGGGGTTTATGAACACTGGGCCCATAAACCCGTATGAGTCCAGGAATCCTGGAGATTCACTCACTAAAGCTCCAGGATTCCCTCCTACCACGTGTTAACCCGCGATCACCGCTATCTAACTATAACCATTGGGATCCACACAGACCGCCATGGCAACTTATGTTTAACCCCCAGGCAAGGACATCCATGGTACCTAAACTTAACTCCTACACATCTACTTATTAACCCTATGGTCCTTAAAGGACCTCTGTGTTATCTAAAATTAACCCCACATATATGGAGGTCCTATAAGGACCCTGTAACTCCTATAGTTAATCCAATAGCATATATTTAGTAACTCTTGCCACAGAGGTCTTTTAAGGACCTATGTGACGTCTAAAAGTTAAACCCATACAATGGGAGTCTGAAAATAACTTTTCTGGTACCTAACATTAAGCCCTTCTACATGTGGATTCATATGACCCCCATGGTATCCATATTGGACCCCCATGTAAACTACCCCCTCCAGGGTTCCAAAAACTACCGCCCTATGGGGGTCCTAATAGCCCCTAGCACTGCAGTATTAAAAAAAAAAGCACTGCCGGCACTGGGGAGCTACAGTTAATTGAGGGAACCATGAATGCCAGCATGTACTTGACATACTGAAGCAGAGCATGATCCCCTCCCTTCGGAGACTGGGCCGCAGGGCAGTATTCCAACATAATAACGACCCCAAACACACCTCCAAGACGACCACTGGCCAAGCATGCCTCCAGACTTAAACCCTATTGAGCATCTGTGGTGCATCCTCAACGGAAGGTGGGGGAGTGCAAGGTCTCTAACATCCACCAGCTCCTATATGTCATCATGGAGGAGTGGAAGAGGACTCCAGTGGCAATCTGTAAAGCTCTGGTGATCTCCATGCCCATGAGAGTTAAGGCAGTGATGGAAAATAATGGTGGCCACGCAAAATATTTACACTTTGGGTCCAATTTGGACATTTTAGGGGTGTACTCACTTTTGTTGCCAACGGTTTAGACATTAATGGCTGTGTGTTGAGTTATTTTGAGGGGACAGCACATTTACACTGTTATACAGGCCGTACACTTACTGCTTCACATTGTAGCAGAGGGGCATGTATTCAGTGTGGTCACATGAAAAGATGTAATAACACATATATACATATAAACATCACCCCCACAAAGCAGCCATCCCTCATAGCATCAATACCTACTGTATATAGCAACAAGTTCAGCAGCCATCCCCTCTTAGTATCCATCCCCGCTCAGCACCCAACACCTCTGAGCACCCACCTCACATAGCACTCATCCCTATCTCCTTTGTTCCTCTTCAGTGGGGCCCTAGGGAACTGAGCGGGGTGGGAGGCCCCAGGGGGTCACTACACTCTCAAAAAATGAAATGCAAAAAAACTACACATCACTGGGCCCTTCCAGAGGAGGGCCCTGGTGTACTGCACTATCTGCACTGATAGATACGCCCCTGCTGAAAACTCTCCATGAAAGAGCTATGTTCTCTTCATTTTCCCTCATTGACTTTGCATTGGCAGGTGGGCATCTCTTTGGCCTTGTGATGTTCCACATGGAGGCCCTGACACCTTCCTGGTTATGGTTATGGCAGGTGCCATTCCTCCGTCACAGAAAATGTCAACAATGGACTGTACATCTTGCTAACAACTAGCCTTACTGGATTATCTAACAATGGACAGCAAATACAAATATAATAATTGAGTTAACTAGTTTTAAAGGGAACTTTGAATGTGTTAATGTTTGTGGTGTATTTACCTGCTCACCCTGTGATGGGATTTACTCCCAAACCCCCAGATTGGCCAGTGCGGTGCTCAACTGGTTAGTGTAATCTAATCATCGTTTTGGTTGGCCCAACATTGTATTGTTCTATTTCCCTATAAATGTTCTAACTGTTCCCAATAAAGCCCCTCTCTTCTGGAGAATATAAACAATGTGTTTTCTATTTTATTTAAAGGTTAAAAACATTGTTTGTTATTTTTAACCTCTTGGTCCCTATTCTGCATCCTAATGGTCCTGGAGTAGAAGCCGGGCACCGAGGAGCCCATCTAATCCAAGGTCAAGGGACGATTCCTACAGCCAAGGCAGGATGATTCTGGAGCTGAATTGGACCCCTCCCCTGGGTTGTGTCATACAACATTGAATGTGAAATGAGAGAATGTATGCTGTGGAAGAGGGACATACATCCCCCTCAATGAGACATGTCATGGGCCATCTGTTACCCACCAATGAATTAAACATAAATTTTCACATGGACCTCTATACCACATGATGAGTTCTTGGTCTTATATGGGAAGCTTATCTTAAATTCACTAGACTGATGATTACATCTGTGTGGAGTTGGTTTATTATGTTTACAGAATTCACATTTCAGGGTCTCTTGTTTCTCTCTATCCTCTGTAGTCTTTATTTCTATACATTGACTGTAAATTGATGTTACAGAAAACTGGTGTAATTTCCATTAATTTTTGCTTCTGCAAAAAATGTTATATTAAGTGGCAAATATTTGTAATTTATTCTGTGTACAATTTTATAAGCACAAATAACCGGGTCAGACATCTGTAGATTCATTTCAGTATGTCATACATATATGCTAAAGATCAGCCGCCATTTTGTTCACCAGATGGAATCTAAAACTGGGAACCAGCTCCATTGACTCGAATAGAAAGCGGTGAAGAGTTGTTTAGTTAACACAGTAACATGATTGGTTAAGGATGAAGAAGACTACAGGGTTCCTTAACCTCAGTTGTATAAACTGGGGATGGGCCACACATGGTCACAAAACCAATATGGAGGCTTGGGAGTCACACACACACATTTACTGGTTGCTAAGAGATTGTTATATTGTTGCGGCAAAGGGACTTGTGTACCTTAATGAAGCTGTGAGCTACACCTTGAAAGTGGGCAGGTCATAGCAAAGAGGTTCACTGGAGAAGGAACTGGTAACCCTTTTCAGTACCTTTGCGCCAAGAAAACATCATGGATAAGTTCAGAGACTTAATAGAAACGACTAAACAACAACAACAACAAGATGCAAGTTATGATGAGTTTTATATATGAACTAAAATAATCTTAATGGATGAGATTTTACAAAAAGGTTTATTTTTCCAGTGTGGTCCAGAAGAAATCTTTGGTATTTTGAAAACTCGGCACCACAAAAGATAATTTTCTGTAGTTTCTTCAGAAGGTTTCATGTGCTAAACCAACTGGCTTCTTCCCAGGGCAGCTGGGGCAACGTGGACTTCTCTGCTTTCACATAAGCTCTAATATTAACCCTAATGCCACTGAGCAATTCTCTGGCTCCCAACTCCAGAGACACCACCCCCATCCATAGGGTCTATTTCCACGCTCCACTGCTAATGATATCCGTACATTCATATTTTCCAAATATCAATATATCAGAAGCACTTAAAAGTTGGTGCCTAAAGCCATCACATCATCATTATAAGAGATATTGTTTTTCTAGACAAATCCCACCAGTGACCTGTCAACGAGGAGAAGATAACGAGAGCCCAAGGGATGGGTTGGTTGTGTTTACTCAAATTATAATTAGTCAAATTGTGCTTTGCATGTTGATTTTCAACCTACTATCTCTCTGTGTCTTCCATTATATCCCATTACTTTGTCTTCCGCTGCCCCTAGCATTGCACAGGATACTCAGGGTGACCTCTTGACACTGCCTTACATAGATAGCCATTAATGTTGTGTCCATTATCGAGCCGTAACAGAGAAGAAATGGAAAATATGCAAATAAATATAATTGCAAACGGTTGTTGTTAAAAACATGTTATTTATCAATAAAGCATCTTCCTGTCCCTAACACAGTGGGGGTTGATCCGGAAGAGAAGCATGCCCAGTTGATATAACTACACAGACAACAACTACATTTCTCTGTGACTGTTATCATTTATCTAGCTGAGAATGCGGTGCCTCCTTGAGAATTACTAAATGGCCCTAGATAAGGATCCTTCAAAAGGGAGGTCTGGTCCTGTAGAGCTAAATAATGCTTAAATCAACTAACTTTCAAGCTCAATTATTTAACATTTCCACTACGTTGTAACAGAAATCAATAGCAATTCTATGAACAGTATTTATATGAACATTTTCCATTTACACTATAACTATAACATGTGCTGTGTCACCTTAAGAAAAAAAGTGATTATAAATTCAGTAGTCAATGGAAAGTCACTTGCGTGAATTGAAATAGCATGGACCATGGGCCTCCCTTCAATTGCAGCCCGCAGTTGCCTTGCCGTAAGCCTGCAGGCTTGAAATTTGCTACAGTTATAGAGCGATTCAATTGAACAAGGCCACAATTTAAGGGCCGAAGCCTCAAGACGTAAATCCTGGTTTTATATGTAACGCTTCCTCAGGGAAATCCGTGCCTGCTATAGTATCATACATGGTGGGAGGGATGTGAGGCCTGGAGTGAGGTTGCTACAGCTGTTGCTGAATTAGGGGTTGCAAACAGGGATGTCAAGTTTGTGAAACACAGATGTGATGACAGCCGGATGAAGGTCAAGAGGAAGATGGCAGCCGAGGTGTTGGACAACCAGCCAACATTACATATTGCCAATGGGAGCGGACCTTGAAGCAGTGGATCAAGCCAGCGGCAGTAGTGGGCCTTCCAGAACAGCAAGACTCTGATTTTCTGGGAACCCTACCATTATTATCTTTTATTTGTAATGTGCCAACATATTCTGTAGCGCTAGTAAGTATCATATATACCATCACATCCTCATAGGCACACACATAAACCCAACACACATAGTTAACTGACATACAATAGCACTGTAAGGTCTCTGGTTATGACTACAGATATATGGGGCAGCAATAACCATGTACATCCAGGAAGCAAACATATCATTATTATAATTGTTATCAATGAAATGTCTCTCCAATACCTGCAGTTAAAACTGATTCTGAGTAGCAGAAACAAAAAAAAATCAAGATTTATTTGATATCCAAAAAAGAGTACATGTATGGATGCACACACTGCGACTCTGTAGGACTGCATGTGCGTGTCATGTGCTACCCTAACCAGAACCATGTCTAATCTGCATGTTAACAACCATTGCTGAGAATTGGTCACAGACTGGTCAGTCTCACACACTGCACAGCAGATTCAACTGAGCACATGTCCTAATTAGCTGCAGATGGCACACCGCAACAGCATTACATATACTGATAGCAATGCTCATGATACAGGTCAATGTTTATCTGCTTAAAACAATCACCACAGCCAAATACAAATAACCCTGTCAGGGATAAGGAAACACACAGAAAACAATTGTTTAGAGAATCAATACTCAAACACGATTTCCTTTCATTTCAGCACCCAGGAGCCGTACCCTGCCCACAGAGACACAGGCGGTGGCTCCACAGGAGGAGGAACCACATCCACCCCTGCAAGCGGTGGTGGAGGAAGCTGAATACATTCCAGAGGGCCCAAGTCCGTCAAAGGAAGCTGGTACATCAGCAGCAAGACGGCTACCCACACCACTATTGTAGAAATCACACCCCGGGCCCTCACACGCATAATGGGCACATTCTCAGCCTTTTCATCCACCTCCACCTCACATGTCATGGAGCCAGCAACCACTACCACTGGAGACCACCATCAGCACGTCCACCACTGCCACCGGGTCAGATAACATGGATGCCTTGGCAGGACCCCACCGCTTCTCCACTTCTAACCTGGCCTCACCCAACCTGGACTCAGCAAACCTGGGCTACACCTCCGCCACGGCCAACACCACTGCCACATCTGATGCCAACACCACCGCCACGGCTGACACCAACACCATCGACATGGCCGACACATCGTTATGGGCACCCCTGGCATTCCCATCCCCACCGGCACCTCTGGCATCACCTTTGCGGGAGGTCAGGCACCAGATCGAGACTGAGGATGAAAGCAATACCATAATGGAACAACTGGCCCTCCAGATGGAAATACAGAATTTCAGACATTGCAATCATTCTTGTTGACAGCATCAGATCGCTATATGGTGAGGTGAGGAGGCATAATCAAAGGATGGAGAGGTATGAGCACAAGGCAAATAGGGACAGACAAGACCAGCTAGTGCAATTGGCGAAGGTCAGGTCATATCTCTCCAGCCTTTGGTTCCACCGGCTCCCCCACCATTGCAACGAGAGCCAGTGGCCTCCTCTTCTCACACCTTACCGCCAATGCCAGCTGCTACACAGCCAGTCCAGGGGGACACACCCCTCACTACAACACCTCCTTATTGTGGTAGAGGGAGGAGGCGCAAGGGAGCCCCTAAGTCCTCCTCATCCACACTCCACAATTGATATTAATTAGTATAAATGTTGACATACTATTGCCTGGCTACAGAGTGTGTACACCTGTTAAGACATGTTCCTCAACCTCCTCTGTCTGTTTTCCAGATTCTTAGTATTTGCAAATACACTGTGTGTGGAATTGATTTATTTGACAACATCCATGATTTATTGCATCTGTTTAATTAAGCAGATGATAACCAGAATTCTATGCGCATTACTGGTTACTTCGATTAAATGGAGTGATTTCTGATGATCCTTTTTTTATCAGATTCCGGTTGCAGTGGTGTAGTGACCCCATGTGACCCTGGTAGGTGCTATGCATCATGATTATTCTTGACTATGATATTACCCCCTTTAGTTATCATCTTTGGCCACCGGCAATGGCATGGGACTTTCAAGGATGGGCGTAGTGGAGATTATCCCTGATGGAGGTGAGTTGGCTGATGCTTCACATGCTTCTGCACAGCCTCCATGTATGTTTGCGGCCCTTCCTGATGGGTTAGAGTAGATTAGTGTGGTGTATGTGCCCCTGGTCCCCTTCTAGATTGTTACCTTGTCATGGTGAAGGGCCTTGTGTACTTCAATGAAGCTGTGAGCTATACTATATAGGGTCACTCTTGGCGGGCAGGTCATAGCAGAGAGGCTATTACAGTCCACTAGAGAAGGAACTGGCAACCCCTTCCGGTATCTTTGCCATGCAAACCTTATGGATAAGGACAGACAGAGACATAGCTAAGTGTGCTGCAGTCCATAGGGCCACACAGAGTCAGACACGACTGAAAAACTGAACAACAAAAAATTAAATGTTCCCCTGGTACTTGATATATCTTATGTGGTGGTGTAATTTGGCCACTATTTGTTTTACCAATGTAGATCTGATCAGTTAGATGTATATAAGATGGTCTTTTTATTTTTAGGGTCCACATTAGAGCCTCTGTGAGTGAGAAATGGATTTTATGGCAGCCATTTTCATGTATTTTTGTTGCAATTTAATCAGTTAGTGTGTCTTTAAAAGCTTTCATCATCTTGCAGCATGGCTTTTCATATTTGCATATGCATGACCATTCCAACCTTTGATAAAAAAATATATATTTTAAGGCCTATATGTTCCTTGGGAATTATTGTGCAATGAATTATAATGCCTTCCATTGCTTTCCTCATATTTTAAAGTCCATTGGTGTGTTTTTTTAGCTACATTTGCCTTTTGTGGGCTTGAATACATTTGCGCCCTTGGAGAATTGTAGCAATTGAATAGCGATTTGCGATTTTAGCGATTGTAACATTTGTGGCCTTGACAGATTAAAGGCTTAGATGGGTTGTGAGTTACGATTTTTTGCAACCGCAGGGATTTTCAGCCTGTAACCCACCAGATCATTTGCGGGTAGCTAAAAGACGCCAATTGAATAACAAATTAGGTTACATTACGAGCTCCCAAAACTACAATTTTCTCAGTTGAATAGGGGCTCAGATGTACTAAATTGTGAAGTGTTGGAGGTAGGGTTACTTTTATTATTTTATGGAATTTTTGCACTAATACATGTTTCCAAAAGATCTCCAACACTTCTTAATTTAAGTGCGTATCATCAATGAGTTTGATGTTATTGTAATCAAGTTATTGAAATAAATTAATAAAAACGGGATAAAATTGGATTATTAATAACCACACATACTTTGACTAAATACTCCAAGGGCCTTAAAGGTCATTAGGACATTCCTCGTTCCTACCCAATGGAATTCCTTAGCTCTAACAATTAGACCCGATTCCAGTTCTCCCTAAAATATTTAAATGTATCCCACTATTTTTAATATTTTTTTGGGAAGAACTAAACTTGATATTTTTAGAAAGCAAAACAAATAAACCCTGGCTTTAGTTATTAAATGTTATATGTAATTATCCTGTATTATAAGTAGCCATGTTCTGTTTATGTACTTGTCTGAGTGGGAGCTCGGACAAGTACAATGACCACTCAGAGCAAAGAACAAAAATCTCTTGGGAAAATCCAACATTTTAAGACTAAACATGACCAAGTATTGTTCACATGCCAATAATTACATATCAGAACAGACTATTACATGTTAATGCAATAACAAAGAATATGGTTATACAACATGACTGTCATAGTCCAAGTATCCAGGTGCGTAGGACATCTTCCTGGAATAAGGGAAACACTTGAACAGTTAACCCATGTCAGTCAAGGATCCCTCACGATTCACTAGTCCCAAAAGTCTTATGCCCCCCTGGGTGTTACACGTACTGTCTATAGGAATAAACATGGGGACATCTTTTCCATAGACTTTCATGGTAACAGTTCTGGGTGAGTTTAAACTGTTCCGCCTGGACGTAGCTTTGGCTGAAAGGGCTGTATGCTAGGGCTCAATAAATGGGGTTCACAAGGGTTCCCCCTGTCCCCCCAGAACCATGACAGTGTAGCTCTCCAGGACCGACCTTGGCCATCACGTTTCCATGTTTTCTTGAGAGCTTACAATATAATAGGAACCTCCTTGCCTTGACTTTGTGCTGCAGAACCAAACAAAGAGTAATAATGGCATAGCCCGGGCCCAGGGCAGCACATTTACAGGGAAAACTACATTATGTGTTTCTAATCTTCCATCCATGCACGGCAGGAAATCTTCTGCATGGAAATCTGATATAAAATAAATTGTGTTGTTTGACTTATTGTTCTTTATTTTGGGATATTAGAGCTTGTATATTCATTTTATAGCCATGTTGCGGTGTGGTACAATCATAGCTGTCATGGAGTATTAGAATAAGAAGTGTTGATTCAGCACTGGAGGATACAGTTTCCTGAAGATAGTGTGGTAGATTAGTGATAAGGAAATATATAGTAAAATAGTGCTGGGTTGTAGAATTGACGCCTTTGAATTGTGGTGTTGGAAAAAACTACTTAGAGTCCCTTGGACTGCAAGAAGATCCAAATAATCAATACTACAGGAAATGAAGCCAAACTGTTCTCTAGAAGGTTTAATCATGAGGCTGAAGCTCGAATATTTTGGCCATATCAGGAGAAGACAGGGTTTCCTAGAGAAGACTCTGATGCTGGGAAAGATGGAAGGCACACAAAGGAGGGGACGGCAGAGGTGGAGATGGATAGATGAGGTCATTGAAGTAATGAACATGAACTTGATGGATCTCAGAGGGGCAGTGGCTGACATATGTGCCTGGTGTGCTGCAGTCCATATTGTCACAGAGAGTCAGACATTACTGCAAGCATATCTCTTGCTGTAATTGTGTTTACATACAACAAGCTGATAGTCAGCTGAAGCAGTTAAATCCTGCATGTGTCTATTGAGGGCATACAGAAGCTAGTAAAATAAATGTGCCCATATAAGTCAATGGCAGGGGTTTTGCTAGTGTCTCCTTGGTGTACTGTGTATGAGTTGTCCCAAGGCTCACCGCTCACTAATCCTCCATTAAGGAAACATTTTGCTTAAAATCTATTTCTCTCCAAGCTGCTGTTTGTGCCTCGCCACATGCCTCATGGGGCCCTATCCCCTCTCATACTATTTAAGCTTGTGGGGGGAGGAGACATAAATTCTAACAGTATACATTGCAAGTAGTTCATGATGGGAAATAAAGGACATTTAATGGGGCAATTTTTTGTTAGAATTTATCTTGTAAAATTGCTTACAAATGTTCTAGGTGGTTTTAAACACTGTGCAGCTTATGCAGACCCAGACTCTGTAGGTCTGGATGTGCAGTATAGTGTCCTAGTCTATTATTGACCACGTCTCAGCATTAAATATAGCAAGTCACATTTTTAATGTTTAAAATTAACATTTCTCTGTTTATATATTTTTCATACACTGAAAGGACCAAAAATAACAAGTACACTGTCAATTACAATACACTCTGTCTGATGCAACCTTATTCCTATGGGTTCCACATTCTAACTCCAAAGAGAGAAACGTGACACTTATTAAAGCAGCGAAAAGAGCATTAAAGCACTTAGAGGGAGCTTGTAATTTATGGTCCATGAGAAAGACTCAATTTAACTAAACAGATTGAGTACTATAAAAGCTAACACTGCAGCATTTAAAGATAATTCTGAAACTTAAGTTGGACTGCTGTATATAATGGTACAGAGTGGAGGCCATTAATAGGAATTTAGATATTGTATACTTTTTATCACATTATTTAGCTAGTTTTTATCACATGACCACAATGATATTTATATTACTTCCCAATGCTTTCTTCCACTTTGTGTGATTTAACATGAAGGGCCATATGAGGAGCCCACAGTCACATTTGTAATGAGTGTTTTGGCTACGACAAATGCAGACAATACTTTGCCAGTGAAAGGGTTAATGTTTTATCATCCAAATGATTCTTTTTTTCCAAACCGAGACCTCCAGTTTTTTTAATCATAAACCAAACAAATTGCTCATTATATACTAAGAGGCTGATTTTTAATTAGTTCTCACTGTTCGTTGTTTGCAAGTGACAGGGGGGAAGCTCTGTGCTGGTGAGATAGACTTCTTATTAGTGACAAGGTGAGTGTTCAGTCTGGAGAAGCTAATGAGATCATTGAGTGAAAAGGAAAATATTACTCATGAGGGCACTGCTTTTTGATTAAATAAAAATTACCGGAGAGTATTCATAATTTTCTAAAGTGCAATGCTCTGCAGACAGTGCTGAATGTATAATTAAATACAATGCTCTAACTTTTAAAGAATAACTGACTGTCATTATCCAGGGAAGGGGGTCTTATTCTTCCTTCTTTGGTTGTAGGAATTCTCCCTAAGGATGGGCTTCTCAGTGCCCAGTAATCACATCAAGATCATTAGCATAGAAGACCAGTAACTTTGGGACACAGAAATTCTTGCAGTCCCCTTGTCTGTTGCACTATGCCCTGGACTCTGCTGCAGTGTCGATCCCACCTCTACCACCAGTAACGGTCTGTAACTTCATCGGTTAGTCCAGATCTGTGAGGGGGTGGCACTCAACCCCCTGGATGATGAAGTATAGAAGTTATAATGCAGGAACACTCAATCATAGGAACAGTGGAGCTCGGAAACGCTAGAATAATGGAGTCAGCTAGTTGAGCAGGGAGGATTCCTCTTGTCTCCCCATAGATCCAGCTCAGACATGTGTACGCCAAGAGGGTACCGATCACGTTATCTTCAACAGCACATTTATAGGCAATCAGAATAATACAACTTTGGTTCAGCCTACAAACATAATTAAATGACCTGCCATTAGCCAGTTAACTCAATCAGTCCTCTGCAGTACCTCACTCTCAAACCTGAGGGGTGTGGGAGATAATCATGTAACAGGGTGATGGTATTTACATCACAAACATAAACACATTCCAAATTCCCTTCCAAATGTGTTAGTCCACTTATACTATTTGGATTTCCTGTCCACATTTTTATAATCCCATCATACAAGTTGTACAGTCAATAGCTCAAATTCCTGACTTTGGTGATGGAGATAGCAAGGGATGGAAAGTTGATGGGAGCTTAGAGAGGACTCTCTTTCACAGAGAGGTTAACTCGTCCCAAAAATGCAGGTCTTGACACTGACAATAAAACATTTGCTAATTAATTAAGGCCTCATATTTTTTATTTCAAATATCTATGTATGTCACGATCTACTGTTTGCTCGGGCTTGAAAAGATCATAGATCAATCCCGAGATATGACTTTAATTCCAAATTATGTCACATTATTCCATATAATTTTCCATTTAATTTTTGACCTTGTGAACCAAACAACTCCTCATAAACACAGTGAAATAATTGACACCTTTAGACCATAATCACACGGCTATTCTTCAGTCTCCAGCCGTGCCCTTTTTCAATGCTGTGAATATATATATTTTATCTCTAATTTCAACAATGTTACATTTGGCTTTTCTGAAGCTTTTTATTTCAGAAAATGCCAGATTCTGGTCAGTGGGTTATGAAAGGCTGCAATTAAATCCTACTGTTGGCTGTTAAAAAAATATCACCTTTGCTTCAATGGTTCCCGTTGTGGTCTATTTGCATTTTTTAATTGAAGATTAAGTTGGATTCGAATAATAAAAACGCCTACATTGCACAGACTGTATCTTTATTAGGGTGAATTTCAGATGTATCAGTTAAAAAATGATGGTCATTTGCAGCTCTATGTTAGTAGTATTAGGAAAATTAAAAAAGTATGTTTCTCAGCAGATACTCATTAGGAAATGATGAAACTCAACAGCTACAAGCTTCACATTCCTACCAAAAGCATCTGATGGGTGTTTTATCCTTGCCATTAAAGGATCAATGTTCAATGAAACACATTATACATCTGAAAGCTTTGAGTCTATCTAAGAACTTAAAGGGATATGTAAGTTTGCTGGATTATGAATGTATCTGATAGAGGAGAATTCATTGGGTACGCAAACATTTTTTTGCATGAAAAAAATCTAAAAATAAACATGTAAACACTTACATTGAAGTCAGCAAAATCTCTTGTCATTTCTGACAGTTGAATTTAGGATTAACACACTCCAAACCCAGGATAAATTAGCATCAAATTTAAAATGATTTGTTTTGGCCAATCAGGTTACCTGAAACTTTTGAATTAACTTTGGGGTTCCTGTTTGTGCTGAAAAGCAGCCTGGGATATGTAGTGTATCACTGATATGTGCAATGTATTTCTGCTGACAGTTAGCAAGGATATTAACTGAGCAAGGAAGGTAGTTCTACCTTGGACTGGAGAAACAGTATTGCTCCCCTGATGCTGCATGCTGATTGGGTGGGGGTCAGATGCCTGTATAGACACTTCCTGGAGGTGTCAACATAATCATTAGAGGGATTTTGAAATAATATTAAAAATAAAATGGTTTAAGAGATGTGCTGCATACATATACATGTAGAGTGCAGAAATGTATTAATCCATGAAACTTTCATATCCCTTTAATTAAGCAAGGAAAAAGTTAGCTTTTAACTATAAAAAAAGGAGTGATCAATGATACTTTGGTGGAAATGTATGTGTGAGTGGGGCGGGAAAATGACAAAATGTCTTGAATCTATTTATTTAAGTAACTTCCTGTTAACTTTCTGTTTATGGGCCGGTGAGGGGAAGGATAAGGTGTCAACTTCAATCTTATCAGATTATCTACTTCCCTACACCTCCCTCCAAAGTTAGATACAGAAAAAGAAACTCATGATCCAACTATCAAAAAGTAGTGTAAAAAAAAATAGTTCCAATAAAAAAAAAAAATCAGATTTTTAAAAAGAATTACAATTTTTTACACAATTGCTAATTGTTAATGTGTTACATCACGAAGTGTTTTTTTTTTCTTGAACTTATCAGCTGATCATTAGTATTTATAGCTGGAAAAAAGCTAAGCATTTCTTTTGTTGTTGTTCAGTCGTTCAGTTGTGTCTGGATCTCTGTGACCCTATGGAACAAAGCAATATGTTCATTGCTCCAATGATCTCATCTATCCATCTCCAGCTCTGCCATCCCCTTCTTCATGTGCCTGAAATTTTCCCATTATATTCTTCTCTAGAAATCTTCTCATGATATGCTCAAAATATTTGAACTTTAACCTTATGATCAAACCTTCCAGTGAACAGTTTGGCTTAATATCCTGTAGTATTAATTGACTGGATCTTCTTGCAGTTCAAAGAAAAATAAACAAAGGTGCTCATTGAACTGCGAGCCTTGCGAAGCGAGCAGTTGAGGCACGCGGGACTTAGGCTGCAATGAGCCCCGAAGTCGCTCATTGCAGGCCTCGCGATGAGCGCCACAGGCGCTCTTCCCCAGCGGCGCAGGACTTAAAATCTCAGACCTCGGAAAAATTGCATACCCCAGAAAACTTACACCCCAGAAAACGTAACGGCCAAACCACCAAACTGACAAGACCACCAAAAAACCTCAAATATGCCTCAAATTAACTTACACACTCACACACAGCACAGGGGGAGAGCCAGAGAGCCTATGAGTGAGGATGCAAGTTAATTTTAGGCATATTTGAAAAAAAATTGCTGCCGGAAAAAGCAGTAAGACCAAACACAAGCCAGTAACAGTTTACCCAAGGCAGTAACACTTAATCGAAACCAGTAACACCTAACCCAAGGCGGTAATCTTTAATCAAACTGTGTGAGACCCCTAAACTAAACGGGGGGGGGGGGGTCAGGCTCGCAATGAGTACTGAAGGGGCTCCTTGCAAGCCATGCAATGAGCGCCGAAGGTGCTCAGATGGGCCCTAGACTCGCATTGTGTGGCACACAGCATTCCCAGGCTTCAAATTTAATTGCCGTCATTTTCACTGGCAAGTCGCTAGTCACTATAATAGTTGTGGACCAAGAACATTGGTCACGTTTGCGGCTTTGTCACACAAAGCGAGGGCTGTAACTGCAAGCCTTGTGTGACTTAGGCTGCAATGAACGCCGAAGGCGCTCATTGCACTGCAAGCCTCGCGAAGCGAGATGAGCCATTGATGGCTGCACCCAGCTGCGAGGCCAGCAGATGAAACATTCTGGATTTAGGCTGCAATGAGTGCTGAAAGCGCTCATTGCACTGCAAGCCTTACGAAGACTTAGGCTGCAATGAGCATCAAAGATGCTCATGGCAGGGCTCGCGATGAGCGCCACAGGCGTTCATTGCAAGTCCAGTAGGACTTAGCACGGTGCACAAAATTACAGCCCGTAGGACTTAGGAACCACAGTACGTAGATGTACTGTGGGCCTCGGAAAATTACGTTTTTAACGGCCTATCCAAGGAACTCTAAAGACCTGCTAAAAACAACAAATATGCCTCAAATTAACCTATACACTCACACATAGGACAGGGGGAGAGCCAGGGAGCCCTGTGTGTAGCATATTTAGCGTTTTTTCACAAAGGAAAATCGGCTAAGCAAGAAATGGTGGGCGAAAAAACGTAAACACAACAAAAACCAGGACGAAGGACGTAAAAACAAGCTCAAAGAAGACAGTAACATTTAACTAAAGGCAGAAAGACTTAACCCAAGGTAGTAACATTTAACCCAAGGCACTAACTTCTAACCCAAGGTAGTAACAGTTATCGCAAGGCCCCTAAACTACACGGGGGAGAGGTTCGCAATGAGCGCCGCAGGGCTCAGAGGGGCCATATCCTTGTGTGTGGCAAACAGCATTGCCAGTCTTACAATTTTACTAGAGCAATTTCCGAGTCCACATATATTTGAGCAGGGGTGTCCAGACTCGGTTTTGGAGGGCCACACACATGCCTGGATTTGATGATAACCCTGCTGTGCACAGGTGAGTCAATCGCTTCTTCAGTCATCCTGATTGACTCACCTGTGCCCAGATAGGATATATTCAAATCCAGGCCTGGGGGCAGCCTCCGGGAACACTGGAAGATAACCAACACAGGAGCACTGGAAGATAACAGCCCTCCAGGACCAAGTATGGACATCCCTATATTAGAGTATTGGGCAGCTAAATGGCAGATAAGATTTATTACAAATAAATGTAGTGTGTTTCGAAAGGAAAAATAAGTAGGTGATATGAAATCTAAATGGAACAAATCTAGGGGTATCAGATATTGAAAGGGATTTGGGAGCTTGGGGACAACCACCTAGGTAACAGTGCTCAATGCCAAGCAGCAGCTGCAAAGGCAAATAAAATTAGCATGTATTAAGAAGGGTATAGAAGCAACGGAAGCAAATATAATTCTGGCACTATACAAATCCCTAGTACGCCCTCAATTGGAATATGGAGAACAATTTTAGGCTCCACTGCAAAATAGTAGGGTCTAAGCTATGAAGAAAAACTAATCAAACTAATTGTATTTTCCCTAGAACACCTAAGAGGAGATATGACCGCTGTATCGGAGCTGGAACACGAATCCAATATCTCCGCTGGTATACGGTAAAATACCCAAGAGGCACTACAGTTTCACCATTCCCGACCTCCCATATTGGACAACACACAATTTGGGAGTCAAATGAATACTGACTTTTTTTTGTTATGTGCAGAAATATTTATACACATCTCTTCCCACAGGCAATCCACATCCCCCATAGTTGGCCACACAATACACATAGAGAGAACAATAGGTGTGGTCACACCTCCCCTAGGCTACCTGGCAACTTTGATACAATCAGACAATGATTAGATAATCCTTCTTTGTTCTTATGACTGAGAATGAATAGACTTCCTTATCTGTAACAGGATTATCTATTAGCCAAGGTCTGCAATAGTCTGGGCTAATATTCTGCAGAGCATAAACCAACATACATATAATATAACAGTAGGATCATATTTTAACCAAGAATTAAATAACCATAAAACAGGGTAAAACAGTGATGGGTTCCGTTACAACCGCCTACACCTCTATTTGGGTGACTGTTTCATTATAAGGACACAGAAAGAATTGTTTTATTTGTTGCATCTGAAAAAGGATATTTCTGCATGTGACCATGTTTTTTCTTGTTTTACAAATGATGCTCTCAATAAACTGATTCAAATATTTAACTGCTCTAGGGGCTTGCCTCTGCCAGACAATGAGCTGTACTATAACTTTATTAGTTATTCTTGTCCGTCATTGGGCCCTGCTCACCACATAATAACTTGCAGAAAATAACTTTTCTAGTATTTAAAGCCACGTATATTCAATATCATTTGAAATATGAAAGAGAATAGATACCAGTCCAGATCCATGAATTACTCCACTGGTAACATGGCAGAGCTCTAAATCTCCTACAACAATAACTTTATTTTTTTTACTGCTCAACCAGAGTTTTATGGAACATTGTCACAATCTTTAGTATAGTCTATATAAGTTATGTATAATACAAAGTTATGTATAATAGTAAAAAAATAAGTTACATTTATTCTACTTGATTTTCATGAATTTAATGTATTCTACATCTGAACATACAAGACATTGGAGTTTAGATATTGTACCTGACCTCTAACACTAACCTCTAACATTATTTGGTATAGCGATTCTCCAACTATATCTGTTAATAATGATTGATTCATTAACTCCTGTGAGTGCTTCTAATCTCTTGACGACTTTCATCTGGTCTATTTGATGTTTACACATTGTTTTAAAATACTAGCGCTCCTCTCTCCTTTGCTATTTTCAAAAATATTGAAAAATATAACATAACCACAAATATCTACAAGAAAAATCTACAATCTTCTACATTGCCGAGGAGCACTGGAAGATAACCAACCCAGGAGCACTGGAAGATAACAGCTGGCCCCCGGGAGCATTGGAAGATAAGCAACCAAGGAGCACTGGAAGATAACAGCTGGCCCCAGGGAGCATTGGAAGATAAGCAACCGAGGAGCACTGGAAGATAACAGCTGGTCCCCGGGAGCATTGGAAGATAACCAACCCAGGAGCACTGGAAGATAACAGCTGGCCCCCGGGAGCATTGGAAGATAAGCAACCCAGGAGCACTGGAAGATAACAGCTGGCCCCCGGGAGCATTGGAAGATAAGCAACCCAGGAGCACTGGAAGATAACAGCTGGTCCCCGGGAGCATTGGAAGATAAGCAACCCAGAAGCTCTGGAAGATAACAGTTGGTACCCGGGAGCATTGGAAGGTAAGCAACCCAGGAGCACTGGAAGATAGCAGTTGGTCCCCGGGAGTTCTGGAAGATAACAGTTGGTCCCCGGGAGCATTGGAAGATAACCAACACAGGAGCACTGGAAGATAACAGTTGGTCCCTGGGCGCATTGGAAGATAACCAACCCAGGAGCACTGGAAGATAACAGCTGGTCCCCGGAAGCATTGGAAGATAACCAACCCAGGAGCACTGGAAGATAACAGCTGGTCCCCAGGAGCATTGGAAGATAAGCAACCCAGAAGCTCTGGAAGATAACAGTTGGTCCCCGGGAGCATTGGAAGATAACCAACCCAGGAGCACTGGAAGATAACAGCTGGTCCCCAGGAGCATTGTAAGATAACAGCTCGTCCCCGGGAGCATTGTAAGATAACCAACCCAGGAGCACTGAAAGAAAACAGCTGCTCCCCTGGAGCATTGGAAGATAACAGCTCGTCCTCAGGAGATTTGGAAGATAACCAACCCAGGAGCACTGGAAGATAACAGCTGGTCCCAAGGAGCATTAGAAAGATAACAGCTGGTCCCCAGGAGCATTGGAAGATAAGCAACCCAGGAGCACTGGAAGATAACAGCTGGTCCCCGGGATCATTGGAAGAAAACAGCTGTTCTCCAGGAGAATTTGAAGATAACAGCTGGTCCCCGGGAGCATTGGAAGACAACCTACCCAGGAGCACTGGAAGATAACAGCTGGTTCCCGGGAGCATTGGAAGATAACCAACCCAGGAGCACTGGACAATTACAGCTGGTCCCAAGGAGCATTGGAAGATAACCAGCTGGGTGCAGGAGTACTGAAAGATAACCAGCGGGACACCTCCTATCCTATTTACATGAAAACATATTGAAAAAAAAACAAGAGATAACAAAACCACAGATAATATCTACAAGAAACATCCACGTTATTCTACATTCCCCAGGAACACCGGCAGGTAAACAGACGCCAGGAGTCCTGGAAGATAAACAACCGCTCCAGAAGAGCACGGGAAGTCAACCAAACAGTCTCTAGGAGCACTGGAGGATAACCAACCAGTCCCGAGGAACCTTGGAAGGCAACAAGTCAGACCCCAGGAGCAATTGAAGATAACTAGCCAGTTTTGATGAGCAGTTGAAGATAACCAGCCAGTCCCCAGAAGCACTAGCCAATGTTTCACCCACCAAAGGGTTTCCTCAAAACCTACTTTGTATAACTGAGATGGGTGCTACTGGAATACATTTACCAACACAATTGCAATACTTATAAAAATACATAAATTAAATAAATCAAATACCCATCCCGATTATTGTCCACCAGTGAAATAAATGATCACAACATCCAAAAGCATGTCCTTTTCAGGTGCCTTATTCAGATACAGTACAATCAATAATAGCGCCTATTAATATGTTGACGTGTAACAAATAAATGATTATATTATTAATAATAATTTCAATAGATATAGATAATCAGTTTTCTATTAACCTCTCTAACCAATATTTATTCAGTATAAAGTGCTTATGTTAATCAATGTTTAATCCAAACTATAATTAAACAATTACTTAACTAACAACCACATTTAAAGTGCTCTTAGTGTTAATATAAAATATTCTTCAATATCAATTTTCATTTTTTCCATGATATTTCTATCAATCTCAAATTAAATAAATTAATGAATGAATTAATTAATTAATACAATCCCTTATAAAATAGATTTTCCTCTTACTGAGCTATTTTCTTTTTGTCTGTGATTTTTATCCAAAACACTCATGTAGGTATTTTCTCTTTTGTGTGAGCCGTGGAGCAAATGATAATAAGTTTATCCTGCTTCTCTCTATAGGTCTCTGTCTTCCTCCCGTTGAGTCGGCCAATGTTACCTTGGCAACATTCCTTTTATTTTTCCTTCTTATTTTTCCTAATGAAAAGACCTGTGCTCTAATATTGCATCCTTTAGATCTTATTGTGTTAAAAAAAAAACATATTTTCACTCTATAAAACCTAATTTATTTAAATAACTATAGCACAGTTTGGTATATACGCCTGCTCCTGTTGGATCCACAACTGGGCTCTTCCAGGCCACATCATAGAGAAAGTTGGGCAGATGCATGTGTCATGATTTAATTGTTTAAGGACTCATATTGTCAGTAATGTATTACTATGTAGCTATATATATATATGTATGTATATGTCATGATTTAATTGTAGCCCAAGGTTACAAGCCAGATGGTCTGACATCACACAGACACAAATGTACACAAGGGTGTGGTATTGGAGAGTATAAATATGTTCTTTTGATCATTCAATAAAGGTTGATAGATAGTTTTCACATAAACAAGGTGTGAGGCTATTTCTGTGTGTTGTATCCTGACTTGTGGAGTGGTCTTGCCACTAGTAACCTGTATGCATTATTATCTGCCTGTATCCTTTTGGGCCTTGCCCTCTTCAGAAGCCATCTTTTGTGCCACAGACAACAGGAACTACATGATTCTGCTGGGGTAGGTTTGAACTAGGTTCATATCAAGCCCCCTTGAAGAAGCAGATCGTGACAGCATGATTGTATATAGTCCAATTAAACAAATAGATCTGCAATTAAGACTGATATAAACATAATGTAAGTAGGTTCATTTCTTTTACTTGTGGGTACTTTACATATAATGGGACTGAAGAGCTCTTTGTGAAACGTTATAACGTTATAATCACAAAACATCTCAAGAGCTTTGAGCTTGAAAATATATGTGTTGAAGAAATTACGTTTAGATTAAATAGTCTGAACTAAGGTTCCCAATGATGGGGTCCATTAAACGTAATAACCAAAATAGGGGCAATCCGTCAGAAAACGGTTACTTCTACGGACATGATAACCCACTCTGAGAGCAGACTCATTTACCCACTTGTGTCCTTCATAGGGAGAACTATTGTGTAGTATAACAGTCTGGTCTCACCCAATAGAGTGATCCAACCCCAAAATATCAACGTTTTGGCCTTAGTTGGGCCATTTTCAGTATGGTATAGCTGAACTGCCTAAGGCACAGTGAGCAAGGAGTCCATATCTGGAGTCCCATCACCATTGGGAAGACTAAGCAACAACCCCCCAACAATACTACTCCTGTTATGGCGCCATGTAGCCTACCTCTCAACTGTCCCTCTGTTGGTGCAAAAGTCATTCTTCTAAGGAAAAGTCCTTGTGTCTATTGCACCTTTTTGTAGGTTCCCTTTTGAAAAAACAGCTCCATGTTCTTCTCTTTCTGCTTCAAATACTACATTGGCTTTCATCAAATTTGGTAATTTTAAGAAGTCCCAGTTGAAAAACCCACTCATTTGAGATGAATGAATATCTGGTAACATGTTAAACTTGCTTATCTATATTATATTAATACTATATGATTTATTCTTACAAAAGATGTTTACCAGGTTGAGTAAAACTTATGAGTTAACCTTCCCACTTCTTAGATTTTTCAGTAAATCTATTTATATAGAACAGTGTTAATCACATTTTATAAATATTCTCCATAAAGATAACAGAGCGGTTATTACACAATAATTATCTTTTTCTATCTTGTGAGAGGTGATTTAAACAAATTAGCAAGTTTCACGACAAAATGGGGAATATTTATCAAACTGGGTAAAAAAAATGGATGTTTGGTAAGTAACCCCCAGCATTGGAAGTTTTGCTAAACTAGAGTAATAGAATAAAAACTTACAAAAAAACATACGTCTTATTAAAGGGACACTATAAAGTTGGCATATTTTTTATATTTTTCCTGGGAAATTGTTTTAAATCAACCTTCAATTAATATGTTTATTCTCTTGGTCGCTCCAAACAGGGAGGTAACAAACAGCCCTGGAGCTGCATATGGCCCTCCGGTACTTCTAATACAGACCTGAAGCCACATATGGCCCTCCAGCACTTCTCATATGGCCCTCCGGCACTTCTCATATAGACCTGGAGCCACATATGGCCCTCCGGGACTTCTCATATAGACCTGGAGCCACATATGGCACTCCAGCACTTCTCATATAGCCCTCAGGCACTTCTAATATAGACCTGGAGCTGCATATTGCCGTCCGGCACTTCTCATATAGACCTGAAGCCACACATGGCCCTCCGGTACTTCTCATATAGACCTGGAGCCACATATGGCCCTCCAGCACTTCTCATATAGCCCTCCGGCACTTCTAATATAGACCTGGAGCTGCATATTGCCCTCCGGCACTTCTCATATAGACCTGAAGCCACGCATGGCCCTCCGGTACTTCTCATATAGACCTGGAGCCACATATGGCCCTCCGGGATTTCTCATATAGACCTGGAGCCACATATGGCCCTCCAGCACTTCTCATGTAGCCTTCCGGCACTTCTAATATAGACCTGGAGCCACATATGGCCCTCCGGGATTTCTCATATAGACCTGGAGCCACATATTGCCCTCCGGCAGTTCTCATATAGACCTGAAGCCACACATGGCCCTCCGGTACTTCTCATATAGACCTGGAGCCACATATGGCCCTCCGGGATTTCTCATATAGACCTGGAGCCACATATGGCCCTCCAGCACTTCTCAAGTAGCCTTCCGGCACTTCTCATATAGACCTGGAGCCACATATGGCCCTCCAGCACTTCTCATATAGCCCTGCAGCACTTCTAATATAGACCTGGAGCTGCATATTGCCCTCCGGCACTTCTCATATAGACCTGAAGCCACACATGGCCCTCCGGTACTTCTCATATAGACCTGGAGCCACATATGGCCCTCCGGGATTTCTCATATAGACCTGGAGCCACATATGGCCCTCCAGCACTTCTCAAGTAGCCTTCCGGCACTTCTAATATAGACCTGGAGCCACATATGGCCCTCCAGCACTTCTCATATAGCCCTCCGGCACTTCTCATATAGACCTGGAGCCACATATTGCCCTCCGGCACTTCTCATATATACCTGAAGCCACACATGGCCCTCCGGTACTTCTCATATAGACCTGGAGCCACATATGGCCCTCCAGCATTTCTCATATAGCCCTCCGGCACTTCTCATATAGACCTGGAGCCACATATGGCCCTCCAGCACTTCTCATAGTGCCCTCCGGTACTTTTAATATAGACCTGGAGCTGCATATGGCCCTCCGGCACATTTCATATAGACCTGGAGTCACATATGGCCCTCCGGCACTTCTCATATAGACCTGAAGCCACACATGGCCCTCCGGCACTTCTCATATAGACCTGGAGCCACATATGGGCCTCCAGCACTCCTCATAGAGCCCTCCGGTACTTCTAATATAGACCTGGTGCTGCATATGGCCCTCCGGCACATCTCATATAGACCTGGAGTCACATATGGTCCTCCGGCACTTCTTATATAGACCTGGAGCTGCATGTGGCCCTCCAGCACATCTCATATAGACCTGGAGCCACATATGGCCCTCCGGCACTTCTCATATAGACCTGGAGCCACATATGTCCCTCCGGCACTTCTCATATAGGTCTGGAACCAAATATGTCCCTCCGGCTCTTCTCATATAGCCCCCCGGCACGTTTCATATAGACCTGAAGCCACATATGGCCCTCCAGCACTTCTCATATGGCCCTCCGGCATTTCTCATATAGACCTGGAGCCACATATGGCCCTCCGGGACTTCTCATATAGACCTGGAGCCACATATGGCCCTCCAGCACTTCTCATATAGCCCTCCGGCACTTCTAATATAGACCTGGAGCTGCATATTGCCCTCCGGCACTTCTCATATAGACCTGAAGCCACACATGGCCCTCCGGTACTTCTCATATAGACCTGGAGCCACATATGGCCCTCCAGCACTTCTCATATAGCCCTCCGGCACTTCTAATATAGACCTGGAGCTGCATATTGCCCTCCGGCACTTCTCATATAGACCTGAAGCCACACATGACCCTCCGGTACTTCTCATATAGACCTGGAGCCACATATGGCCCTCTGGGATTTCTCATATAGACCTGGAGCCACATATGGCCCTCCAGCACTTCTCATGTAGCCCTCCGGCACTTCTAATATAGACCTGGAGCCACATATGGCCCTCCAGCACTTCTCATATAGCCCTCCGGCACTTCTCATATAGACCTGGAGCCACATATTGCCCTCCGGCACTTCTCATAAAGACCTGAAGCCACACATGGCCCTCCGGTACTTCTCATATAGACCTGGAGCCACATATGGCCCTCCAGCACTTCTCATATAGCCCTCCGGCACTTCTAATATAGACCTGGAGCTGCATATTGCCCTCCGGCACTTCTCATATAGACCTGAAGCCACACATGGCCCTCCGGTACTTCTCATATAGACCTGGAGCAACATATGGCCCTCCAGCACTTCTCATATAGCCCTCCGGCACTTCTAATATAGACCTGGAGCTGCATATTGCCCTCCGGCACTTCTCATATAGACCTGAAGCCACACATGGCCCTCCGGTACTTCTCATATAGACCTGGAGCCACATATGGCCCTCCGGGATTTCTCATATAGACCTGGAGCCACATATGGCCCTCCAGCACTTCTCAAGTAGCCTTCCGGCACTTCTAATATAGACCTGGAGCCACATATGGCCCTCCAGCACTTCTCATATAGCCCTCCGGCACTTCTCATATAGACCTGGAGCCACATATTGCCCTCCGGCACTTCTCATATATGCCTGAAGCCACACATGGCCCTCCGGTACTTCTCATATAGACCTGGAGCCACATATGGCCCTCCAGCATTTCTCATATAGCCCTCCGGCACTTCTCATATAGACCTGGAGCCACATATGGCCCTCCAGCACTTCTCATAGAGCCCTCCGGTACTTTTAATATAGACCTGGAGCTGCATATGGCCCTCCGGCACATTTCATATAGACCTGGAGTCACATATGGCCCTCCGGCACTTCTCATATAGACCTGGAGCTACATATGGCCCTCCGGCACTTCTCATATAGACCTGAAGCCACACATGGCCCTCCGGCACTTCTCATATAGACCTGGAGCCACATATGTTCCTCCAGCACTTCTCATAGAGCCCTCTGGTACTTCTAATATAGACCTGGTGCTGCATATGGCCCTCCGGCACATCTCATATAGACCTGGAGTCACATATGGTCCTCCGGCACTTCTTATATAGACCTGGAGCTGCATGTGGCCCTCCAGCACATCTCATATAGACCTGGAGCCACATATGGCCCTCCGGCACTTCTCATATAGCCCTGGAGCCACATATGTCCTTCTGGCACTTCTTATATAGGTCTGGAACCACATATGTCCCTCCGGCTCTTCTCATATAGCCCTCCGGCACTTTTCATATAGATCTGGAGCCACATATGGCCCTCCAGCATATCTCATATAGCCCTCTGGCACTTCTCATATAACCCTCCGGCACTTCTCATATAGACCTGAAACCACATATGGTCCTCTGGCACTTCTCATATAGCCCTCCGGCACTTCTCATATAACCCTCCGGCACTTCTAATATAGACCTGGAGCCACATATGGTCCTCTGGCACTTCCCATATAGCCCTCCGGCACTTCTCATATAGACCTGGAGCCACATATGGCCCTCCGGCACTTCTCATATAGACCTGGAGCCACATATGGCCCTCCGGCACTTCTCATATAGACCTGGAGCCACATATGTCCCTCCAGCTCTTCTCATATAGCCCTCCGGCACTTTTCAGATAGATCTGGAGCCACATATGGCCCTCCTGCACATCTCATATAGCCCTCCAGCACTTCTAATATAGACCTGGAGCCACATATGGTCCTCCGGCACTTCTCATATAGCCCTCCGGCACTTCTCATATAGATCTGGAGTCACATATGGCCCTTCGGCACTTATCGTATAGCCCTCTGGTTGGAGAGCATTTCAACAATACACATATTATCTATACGTTTACTGCCAAGTACAAATAAAATATACATTGTGTGGCCCTAATAAGAGCTCCTAGGCCACATATGTGACCCGTCAGGTGAAACAGGTCCTATCAAAACAAGGCAGATTTTATACAGTCAAGATATAAATATGTTTATTCCTGGTAACACTGTAACTCGATATTACTACATAGTCATGGAAGTGGAACTGCAACATATTTCTAAGTTAATAGGCTATAGATGACAGCCATCCACCGGAAACATCCCACAATCTATATGGTCCATTAGCTCTCTTGTTCATATGCAATCTGAAGATTATCCCTAAGAGCCAGTGTGGATGCAATTAATTATAAATGTAAATGTAATCAATAAATACATTTATGGTTAGATGGCAACAAACAATTAGAGGATATAAGAAGCTGAAGGATTGGACTCTTGGGATGACAGATGGATTTAGATGTTGGGATCCAACATAGTGAGTTCTGCTCTCAAGATGTTACCAGTATTGCTGGATAACATTGAGGTTGTAATCAATAAGGAAATGTGTGGCTAGATCGTATCAAGCAATTAGAGAATATCAGAAGCTGAAGGAGTAGGCTCTTGGGAGAAGAGATGGACTGGAGGAATCCAAGATAGTGGATTATTGAGTCATGATATTACCAGATATTGAGACCTCACCCAGTAAGAAAAGTATAAAATGCGGAAAGTAAGTGGAAGATAAGAATGTGTCCTATCTGCCAAGAGGATCCAGCTAAGTACTGGTCACTATGTTGGATTCCACAATCCATCTCTCCTCCCCAGAGCCCAGTCCTTCAGATTCTGATATCCATGAATGAGTGATACCATCTAGCCATAAACGTCCTTATCGATTACATTCCCGGTGTCATGGAGCAGTCGCGGTAATATCATGAGAACTATGTTGGATTCCGCCATCTAAATCCAGCTTACCAACTCCTTCAGTTTCTGTTATTCGCTAATTGCTTGCTACCATCTAGCCATAAATGTATTTATTGATTACATCCTCAGTGTTATGGAGCCATACTTTGCATTTGCGTTCTTGTGCAAAACAGGATATATCCTTATTTTGATCTATAAATAACGTATCTTGTTCCTACATGTCTCTGACTCTCTGATCATCGGAAGGTAACGTTGGCATCACCATATCTGTATTTAAAATCTATAAAACTAGAGCTACATAAAATAAGGAGGCACCATGTGGAACACCAAGCCATATCAAAAGATTACCCAATATCCCTGTAGGGTGATTTATAGCATTCACATTGCATGTGGGTTTAGATAAGTATTTCACTAGCTGTGTGTGATAATTCTCGTATCATTTAGAATTTTTATATTTATTCTAGTTTTTTAGTATATCGTTTTGCTATTGTTTTTTCAGTCTTCTTTAATGAAAGTTGTGTTTGCATACTGGGCCATATAAATTGCAGGTTTTGATGCTTTTTTTCATACATTCAAACATATTAATATCTCGTGTGGGTCGTCCAATACATCACTTTGCTCTCAGTTTTATGGCTGACATTTTTTTTTTTGTTTCATTATTTGCTGTTGCCTGTTGTTTTCTTTCTGGTGTGTTGGTTCTTATAACTAACAAGGTTCTATTTAGTCCTACTGCAAGTACTGGAAGTTATAGCTGCCACGTTCTCATTGTGAAACCAAAATGGTAGATTCATCAGAACCATCATTGCATATAAAAAGTAATAATTCCAAATTACTAAAAATTACTAGCAACTCATAATTATACTGATTTTGACTGAAAATGTACTGTAAGAGCATAAAAATACCTTGGCGGCTGTTTCCCCTTCCCAGCTCACTCCTGATCTCCTCCTTCCCTGCTCAAACCCGATCCCCCATCCCCTGAAAACTCCTATCACCCATCAACATACCCATGAGGGTCCATTAAGACCCCCATTGTCTTCTAAAATATTAAACTTGAAGGACCCCTGTATCACCTATGATTACCCTTGTGGCTCTGCCCTGCAGCATCCAACTATTAACCACTGCCACAGAGGTCCATAAAGGACCACCATAGCATTTGAAGATTAACCCCTGCAGAGGAGATCCTTGAAGCATTTAAAAATTAACCACATGCCATGTGGGTCCTTAAAGGACTCTTATTGTGTACCTTTTAACTCCTAAGATACCATGGGGGTCTATACAAAAAACCCAATGGCACTTCAGGGAATAATTTTATGTTACTATGGGGGTCAATATAGACCCACATGGTAGTTAGGGGTTAATAGGGATACCCACGGTATGGTGTTAATAATTAGTTGCCTTGAAGGCCCTACATGGTACAGGGGTTAACTCTATGTGCCACAGGGTTCCCATAGTGACCCCCATGCAAGGGGTTAACATTTAGGCATTTTTAAGGATTCCTATGGCACAGGGTTAATGTTTTAGATACCATGGAAGTCTCAATGGACTATGTAGATCGTGTGATTGGGCAATGGGGTCAGGTGTGTGCGTGGAAGGGGATGATCATTAGTGAGGATCCTTGGGGATTCCCTTCATCTCATGAATGGATAGAGGGAATCCCCGGGGATTCTCATTGGAAAATGTGGAGATTAAACAATTTAACTTTGCTCAGTCTCCACATTTGTGTAATCCCAATTGCTTTAGTGACAAGTCATGGATTTACAAGTTGTGGGTGGTATCAGTAGTGTTACTACTGGGGAGATTTGAATACCTGTGTAACAGTACTGAAAGCTCCTGCAGTCAAAATTACATTTACTTGGCTCAAATGAAATGGGTCTCAGTATTAGTTGCTGTATAAGGTATGGCTCTGTCACAACCTACTATGATAATGGGATCTAGAGTATCCTAGTACTCTTATTCCCAGTAGGTTTTAGACCTAAGATTTGGGTGACTCAGACCAATGGACAGTCCTTGCGGATGCAAGAGCATAAGTCCCAGCTCATTGGTAGCGTGCCTGGGAAATCTGGAAGGGAGTCAGAACGATCTCCTCTACCAGCATATGCCCCTAGGTCAATAATGCATCTGTACTCAAAGTTATGATGAAATTAAGAACAACTTCTTTATTTTTACACAAGTATTTAAACAACTCACAAAACCAGTACAGGGAGTGGCTACCCCCTTGTCCAACCCTCATCTTCCTCTTGGCCAATGGGGTAATCTCCAGAGTAACTTGATTCACTCTGGACTAGAGGTAAGCTCTGGTAACTTCCAGACCCCTTCCATGTGCTGCCCACTAGGTGTGGCTACCTAATTCACTTGGTCTCTGGCTCTCAAGGGAGAAACATCTATGTGCTCCTGTACTATGACCCTGATATTGGGCTGAAGACCCCATGGGGTTAAGGTGCCTCAATGTCTGTACAGACCCCTTTGTTCTGGCCTTGCTATCACTTTAAGTGATTACTTTAGGTGATAGCTGGAAGGCAGATGGGTGATCTACTCAGGTTACTATCTGCCTCAGACCCAACATGGACGACTGCACACAACATGGCTCCCACACCACAACACAACTCATCTACAGACAATACCACTACAACATTTCATAATCCACATGTTATGAGTTGAGGCAGTACTTCCCACGTCAGTCCACTTAATGCGTTATGACGACTTCATTAGTGGTGACGTGGTAAACTGCCTCTTCTCTGAATGCATAACAATAACAGTGGGACTCTGCCCTGAATATATAACATTATAACAGTGGCTCTGGGAGCCCAAAACCTTCTGTTCAATAACATGTGGCAGATAACAGTTCCAAATACAAGATGGCCCCTGGCTGATTCATGACAGACTCCTTCTGGATCGATCCTTCTGGTCATGGTGAAGATGCTTGTGTATCTCCATAAAGCTGTAGGAAGATTATAGCAGAGAGGTCAGACAAATTGCAGTCCACTGGAGAAGTAAACGACAACCCACTCCAGTATCTTTGTCATGAAAACCATATGGATAAGCAGAACCAGAGACACAGGTAGATGTGCCTGGAGTTCTGTGTCATATGGTCACCGAGAGTTGGACACAACTGAAGAACAGAAAAACAACAAATAAGGCATGGGCATAAACTATTTTTTGGGGGAAAATCTAAGTTTCTGAAGCCTTTTTTATGAATACAGTTATATTACATCCTGAGAGCTAGATGATTGGGTGTGTTTGCAGTTATCAGTGGATGGAAAGTGATGGAGAAGGGAACAGGCAGAAGTCCACAGCTTTTGTTTTATAATAGAATACAATTGTCATTGCCACCACACCCCTTCCCTCTAATTGGCCAAGAAACAGACACCTTGCATCATTCAGTGCAACCTCAACAACTTCAACAAATGTATCATGGATCTCTCCAGGGACCTGAAGATGCAGCAACATTTATTGTTTTCTAATTAAAAAGTAACTGTATGACCCAATGTACGACCAACACTGACAAATATACTCCTTTGACCTTTCTCCTTTTTTACTTTCTATTAATAGATTGTAATTGTTTACATTTTTTTGGTAATGTTAGGGCCCACTGGGGCCCTTAGCTTGACCCAACCTGCCACTCTCAGTCTGGTCTCACTCACTAGAGGAGAAACAGGAGAAACAGCAAACCCCAGTCGTATGTAAGTCTGGCATTAATCAGTGAGGTCTAAGACACAGTGAGCAAGGAGTCCACGTCTGGAGTCCCCTATCACCCATAGGGAGACCTCACTGACGAGGCCCAATGAAGGCTGAAACGAACGTCTGGGGTTTGCTGTTTCTCCTGTTCAGTGTAGAATTGCCTGGTATTTCAGGTCTGGACCAGTCTAGTGAGTGGCACCAGACTTATATACAACAGGATATTTCTCCATGTGAAGGGCACAAGTGGCTAAAAGAGGTTGCTCTCAGAGTGGCTTATCATGGGCATAGAACTAAGATTAATTTGTTCTCTGCTTGAGCGCCTCTGACTTTTTTTTTAATTTACATTGGGGAGGGACCACAATTGTTATTTGCACTGGGACCACAGAGGGTTTCACAAGCTAATAACAACTGTCGACAGTACAGAGTCTGCTAAACTAAATACCACTATGAATTAAATAGATCTGAGTAAACATGTTTTGGCAGTGTAGAGCAGTTCACCATGCTGGGGATGTGTATCAGGGAAAAGGTGAGAGAGTAAGGGGCTGAATGACAGCACATTACAGGGGGATGGGGTATTTTAGGGTGTGGATGCTGAGAGGGACTGGCTGCTATGTAGAGATAGTATATATATATATATATATATATATATATATATATATATATATATATTCTGGACTGGTGCCCTCCATTCTCTTGCTACGCCACTGAGAGTCTCACAAACTAATAACAACTGCTGAAAGTGCAGATTATGCTAAAACTATAGATTAAATAGATTTGTGTGATTGGAAGACAATCTCCGTGTTCATTACAGAATAAATAATCTTCAGTCAGTGCGTTTCCCGCAGCCGGCCCTTGCATTGTCCAGCATTATAATAACATGTGGCTACTTATCCAGGGGAGGTGTAATTGCTATTGACCACCAGAGCTGCATGACGTGGTCACCAAAGAACACATTGACCTAAGTCCAATTATTATACACAGGTTGAATTCTTCCAGTGGCACAATAAGAGCACTGGAGATGTTACTAGTCACATAGTTACATAGTAATTTAGTTACATAGTAATTTAGGTTGAAAAAAAACTTTAGTCCATCAAGTTCAACCTTTTTAGATATTGTCTGATCTGCAATACGCAGAATTATTGTTAATTGATCCAGAGGAAGCAAACAGGAAAAAAAACCAGTGAAACTTTGCAATTGTCTCAAAATGGGGGGTAAAATATAAAATTCCTTCTTGACCCCAGGTACTGGAGATCGGATTCATCCCTGGATCAATACTCCCTCTCTATTTATCCAGGATAACCCTTAATGCCCTTTTTATTTAAAAATATATCCAATCCCTTTTTAAAGTTATCTGTGTCATACTGTGAGAAGACTTACTACCAGATACTTTAATTATGTTATGTAGATATGTCATGTATACATGTGTCTATATGTTATGTATATATACAGTATCTCACAAAAGTGAGTACACCCCTCACATTTTTGATACTCCCACCACCAGAAGTATACATCTATACAAAGGAAAGGTAGTTAAAATAATCCCTAAATGACAGATAAATAGATAAGGCACAAAGAGCACAAAAACACTGATATGAGATGAACCCCTCAGTTTGAACGTAAACAGCAGATGCAGAGAGAGTGGAGGCAGCATCTGACATCATCAGGTAAATGCATATAGGGGGCATCAACACAACATATTATAGAAAACATATATACAGATATAGACATATGTGTATATATCGTTGTCTGGGCCTGCATGAGTGCTGCCGGCACTGGGGGGCTACAGTTCATTGAGGGAACCATGAATGCCAACATGTACTGTGACATACTGAAGCAGAGCATGATCCCCTCCCTCCGGAGACTGGGCCGCAGGGCAGTATTCCAACATGATAACAACCCCAAACACACCTCCAAGACGACCACTGCCTTGCAAAAGAAGCTGAAGGTAAAGGTGATGGACTGGCCAAGCATGCCTCCAGACCTAAACCCTAATGAGCATCTGTGGGGCATCCTCAAATGGAAGGTGGGGGAGCGCAAGGTCTCTAAAATGATGATAAGCTGGTTCCCGAAGGTTTTGATCGACCTCTATGCAGAGGAAATTGGCTTGATGAAAAGGAATTTGGGAGAGAGGGCAAAAGAGAAAGAAAAAAAACAAAATATATATGGTGAAGTAATTTGGGGTCATATGAATACATACATAAATATTGAACTTAGACAAGATATAAAACTGATTAACTAAGTAATACTAAAACAAAGTAAATTATCTGACATAAAACATATGCAGAAAATGTATTTTATTGTATGTATTATGGCAGATTATTTATACTTTTGTGAGCTTTAACTTAAAAGAAAGGTTCTACAGTCAGATAATTGACTTTTTTTTAGTATTAATGAGATCATCTTTAATTAATCGCATTCCCTGTGGCTTTAAGGTCTATTTATCTTAACAAGACTTGTATGTGTCAGAGATTCTGGACATGTTTCTGTAGTTTTTATGTTTTTTAAGTGTAATCTTTCATGTGTGTATTAAAATAACTCAAATTTACGGTGATGAAGGAGAAGAAGTGGAAGGGAAGAGGACTTAGGGAAGAGCTGGATGCACAAGCTGAGAGGAGAGGTAGAAAGTGAGAAGGGGGAAAGCGAAGACTGGAAAAACAGAATAAAGAGTAAAAGTGAGTTGGAAAGAACAACTGAATATATTGCAAGAGTAAAGGCCAATCTCTGTCAAGCTACTGCTCATTGCATCCTACAAGAGTTGTTAAAGAGGGGCAGAGTCAAAAGCTTTCCTGGTTCAAGGTTTTCCTGGGAGAGAAATACTGCCCCATAGCTCTGACACCATCTAGTGGCGAACTCTGGTAATGAATGATTACATTTAATTTAGCTATTTTTTGTGTGCCCTATTCATATAAACTGGGGGAGATTTGTCCACCCCACCCCAGTTCCTACACCCTTATCTAAAAGGCAGGTGTTAACATTTTTGCAGGACATAACTTGCATTGATTAATGTGAGAGCATGTATGGGAAAAGGGGGTAGGTGTCAACTTCCAACTGGAGTAATCAGTGGTGGAGCTAGTGAGTGAAGGGCCCTAGTGCAAAACAATTTATGGGCCCCTTCCAACTTCTCTATACAAAGTAGATGCCTGTAAGGGTCAATAAACAGCCAAATATAAACATAGGTTTTCAGATTACCCCTAGATCACCCTCTCCTCATTTTCTCCAGACTGCTGCTGCTGGTAGCAGAGGGTCCCTACCCAGCTGTGGGCCCTGTTACTTTGTATCTGCTCTGTCACTGAGTGCAATAATTTAACCAATCCCCTTCTACCCCCCCCTCCATTGTTAAATAGATAACAATGTCCCTCATCCCAAATCTGTGAGGAACAAGTCAAGCCAGACAAGATTGAAGTGTTCTATATGCAAGAAACATCTTCAGAAATTCAGGTTTCCTCTACACATTTGCTAATGTTGTTATATATATCACAAATATGAGCTTTTTCTTAAAATACAAAGATCCTATAAACAAACGGACAACCCCCAGTACACTAAACAGAAATCTTAAAGCATTAGATAATGAGTTGTTCCAAATCAAGACGTCTTGAGGCCACAGGGTGCTCCATTTAGTTTTATTTCCATCTCACAAGTATCTTTTTCTTTCCTAAGCCTGATTTCTCTGCCAATTTTCTCATTTCTCTGGTATTTACAGTAGCTGTAAGAGGCTCTGAGTGCTTTAAGTGCATTAAGACACTTGAGTGATATTTAATTATAGGAGTAATTGCCCTTTGCTCTCCTGCATTGAAAGGCACAAGGTATTCAGAGCTCAATCAAGCTGTGTAATTATCCCCTGTAATTATATATCCTGGTGCCATTATTCTATAGCAGTATACCTGGCAGCAGATGCCAAACCATGAAAATGGCTTTGTACGGTGGGAAACATTGACCATTTGGACCATTAAAGGGCAGCTGCCGTCATGATTTCCTATCATGCATTTTTATACAAAAAGTACTTATTCTTTGCATAAAAATAATTGTTTACATTTTTGAAAAACAAAACTAAACAGCACAGAGTTGACCTGATCTATGAATTTTTGGAAGATTGGTCAAGTGCCTAATTAGACAACTATATGTGTTTGCTTGGCTAGTTGTGCCTTCAAACGGATGATACTAATATAGCATGAGGAAGAACCCTTCCCGTTCCACATTAATTTACATTTTATAGGCCTTAGACCACTTATTTTTCTTAAATAAAAAAACAAAAAATATCATATTTAAATATTATACTAGAAAATCCAGGATAATCCTGTTGTTATAAATGGAACCAAAAATATTTTTCATCAATAAATCTTCCAGCAGGTGGGACAGACACAAAAAAAGGAATAAATGTATGTTTACATAATGAATGATCTTATTAACATAATTACATCAGGTTGCTGCAATTAGATCTGATTGGATGTTCCACCACCCACAATTTGTTTGTATTTGTTTGTTGCTCTGTTTGTGGCTGTCTGAACCGATAAAAGGCTACCAAAATTCTGTTGTCTCCTCCAGCTGATGAGATGTGGAAAGAAACCCTGTGCATGGATGGAATGTTGACCCAGTATTGTAACAGACTTGGTGGCAGCAATGGGATCTTCACTTTCTGAACTTAGGACTGAGGCAGGTTCAACCAGCAGAAGGAGCTTAGCCAAGATGGAACTGATGCCATGAGAGAAAGCTGATATTTCAGTAGTCTAAATAAATTCAAGAAGTTGAGGGAGAAACCACAGGTCCCCAGGAGAAAGAAACAGAAACTTTTGGCCCTGAGGAGTGGATACAGGAATTACTGGGTATAATGGTGGAGCAAGAAATGCAACTAGAACCGAGTTGTGCTGATCTGCTCTCCCAGATGAGTTTCAGAGCTAACTACATTATAATGTGGTTTAATGTGGATATTGTGTTGCTGTCATCCTAGTATTGGGACCAATAGAGCCAGGCACTGTAGGATATTAGTGACACTACGATACTTGCTGTTTAATCACCCATAGGAATGGATCACCTCTAAAGACATTGCTTTCTTGTCTACTTACTTTTATTTTTTGGGGTAGGATCTGGACAAGTGACAGATGAAAGACTTTATTTTGACACTATCACTACCTAGCTGCAGATGGATTTCATGGGAGGAGGCATGAAGGATGCCAGTGCTCCCCAGTGGTAGAAGAGGGGTGGTGCACTTGGCACTAGTGCTCTCCAGCAACAAATGGAGGGTGCCGTAGGTGTGTCAGGCACGCCCTAGCAGCAGCAGAATTGGGTGGTGGCATGGAGTATACTAGTGCTCCCCAGTGATAGATAAGAAGGGGCATGGAGAATACTGGAGCCCTCTAGCAGCAGGTGAGAGGTGGCGTGAATAAAGCTAACCATTCAGTAGCGACAGATGGGCGGTGGGCTGGGTAAGTCAGGCATTTCATGGGAGGCAGCATGGTGGATGTCGGTGCTCCACAAAAGTAAAAGGGAGGTTGCAGATGCCATCATTCCCCAAATGCTTATGGGAGGTGGCCTAGGTGAGTCAAGAACTCCCCAGAGGTAGCATAAAGTCATGGAAAGCGACATGGAGGTGCCCCCCAAGAGAAGCAGTGCAGTTGACATTAGTGCACCCTAGCGCAGATAGGTGAGGTGGGTAGGACCCTTTATAAACAGAAGGAGTGTCTGGTCTTTTACAGGGATCACATGAGGAAGTAAACTCACCTCTAGTTTGGGAGGCCTTGTGATTGGAATTAATCTTCCTCAAAAGCAACTTGGAAGTGAGGCAGGTAAAACATCACCCAAACAGACAGATTGTGGCAAGGAGTGACCTAGATGAAGCAACCCAGGATGAAAAGCATGCCCTCTGATTGACAGCAGAATATTTGAGGCAAGGAACAACCAGGACCCAGTCCTTGTACCAGCTCCTGGAGTGGAGAGGAAGGACATGTGGGCCCTACAAGAACAACTGAGCCATTCTCGACTACCAAGGCAGCACCAACTGACTATCGAACAAATAGGGTCCAGTTTTGCACCAGCATTCAGACTGGACAACCTAACTCCTCTGTCTATTGTGTGCAAAGTCAGATCCAAGAGGTCCTTTGTGTAGCTGACCCAATGCTACAAATAGGGCAGTTTATCATTGAAAGCTTCCCCTGGAGAGATGCAAACCACCACCTTACTAGCCATTCACATATTATGAGCCAGTTCTGAATAGTTAGGTTATCTTGTCCTTCTGAGCTAGTGATTTTAATTAAAATTCCAAGTACTAGTGTTTAATGGCACCACTGCTTACTCATTTTGTGTTAATATGTTTAGTTTTCATTGTCTTTTTTCTATAAATATTCTGTACTCTGTTCAATAAATATTCCTCTGGTTCATATATAAGTGGTAAATCTGTCCTGGGAGCTGGGATTTCCCTGCTCTGTTTTGGGCTTTCTGCTTTAATGAAAGGCTAACAGAATCCGGCTGTCTCCTGCTGGCTCCTCCAATTGGTGAGATGTAGAAGGGAGCCCTGACTACATATAATCAGAATAATAATTCCTTAAATAACCAATAGAAAAAAAGGATGGATAAAAAGAAAAGAAAAAAGGGGGCCTCAAATATTATACATTTTAAAACATACATGATAATGTAAACTGATTGATACCAAAACACTTAATGGGATATCAACAAATGATAATGAGTATACATCTTGGAACATGGCCACCAGCAATGGCGTGGGACTTTCCAGGATGGGCATAGTGGAGAATATCCCTGATGGAGGTGATAATGGCATGTTTTTCCCCAAGAGCATCTTGCCTTCCCGGGATCTGCCCACACCACACCCATGATATTAATGCACAGTCTTGTAGATTTCTGATTGTGCTCTGTGTATGAAATAAAGCTTTGTTATACCGTTCTACCCGTGTCAGTGTGTTTTCAATGGTTGTGGTTTTGGGACATCCACTTACATCACATTTGTGTCACATTCCTATATCTGTAAACTAATGAGCCTAGTTACTATGCAATAGATTAATAGATATACTACTAATAATAATAATACAAATGTATTAATATATATTTATTTATTTTTTATTATTTATTTATATATTTAATAATAAAGGGTTAATACACATGAAAGGTCCAATTTGTGATACTGTGGATTATTAACATTCCCCTGAAGGGCTGATAACAACATGACAGGTGATAATGTGAATTGATTTAAAGTAATACACTTAGTGGGATGTCACCAAATGATAATTGGTATACATCTTGGCACATGGCCACCAGCAATGGTGTGGGACTTTCCAGGATGAGCATAGAGCATGGAGAATATCCCTGATGGATGTTGCTCCACGCGCCTCTGCACAGTCTCCATGTGTCTTTGGCTTAGAGTATATTAGTGTGGTGTATGTTCCCCTCGTCCCCTTCTGGATTGTTGCATTGTGGTGGTGAAGAAGCATGTGTACTTCAATGAAGATGTGAGCTATACCATGTAGGGTTACTCTAGGTGGGCAGGTCATAGCAGAGAGGTCAGACAAATGGCAGTCCACTGGAGAAGGAACTGACAACCCATTCCAGTATCTTTGATATAGCTACATGTGCTGCAGTCCATAGGGTCACATAGAGTCGGACACAACTGAAGGACTGAACAACAAATAATAAAATGTTCCCCTGGTACTTGATATATGTGATGTGGCCACTATTTATTTTCCCAATGTAGATGTGATGAGTAAGATGTATATGGAATTATATTCATATTTCAGGGTCCACATGAGAGTCTCTGTGAGTGAGAAAGGGTTATTATGGCAAGGAGTTTCATGTTTTTGTGTTGCAGTTTAATCAGGTATTGTGTTTGTTTTAAATGCCTATTTTTTATTTGGGTATTGTTGTGCAATTAATTGGAATGCCTTTCATTGCTTTCGCCATATTTTAAAGTCATCTGGTGTGTTTATATCGTATTTTACAGTGCTGAGAAATTGTCTGTAAACCCTTTGCGGGTCCTATTTGGAGGCCGTACATTTTTTGGCTCCATTTGCCATTTACGGGCTTGAACGCCAGTGCGTCCTTGGGGATTTGTAGCAATTTAATAGCGATTTGTGTGCCTAACATTTACAGGCTTGACAGATCAAAGGCTTAGCTGGGAAGGAGTTCAGATTTTCGCAGCCCGTAGGGTTTTTCCGCCTGTAACCCGCAGATCATTTGTGGGTAGCTGAAAGAGTCCATTGTAATAGCCGTAACTCTTGCAGGCTCCTTTACGGGCTACGATTCCTTAAATCGGAGCAATTTAATGGGGCTCTTGGGGTGCTTATTAGGATTACAGTCTGCTTGTCTGGCTCTGTAGTGGCCAAAATAAAGTCCTGGCAGTTAAACCCTCTCCCACCCCAAGAAATACATTTGAAGCTTATCATTACTAGAGTGATGTTCTGCAGGGCTTCTCAACATTTTTGGCACAGTGACCAGTTTTAATGGGAACCATCATTGAGAACATTTAATATTGTGGTCATTTTTTCCTAGTTGTGCACTTATTTCAAAGTGTACATTTTAACCTGAGATAAGTTCCTAAATAATCTAAAAATATGACTAATGGTAGTGACACATTTTTAGTGATAGGCACTTCCTGATGACCTTTTAGACATTTAGAATTTGGACATATGTTATTTCTAGAGATGTGTTTTTGCATTCTATTACTTTTACAAATCTGCATGTCCTTGTAAACTAATGAGCTTCTCGTTAGCTGTAGCCACCTCCTTTGGTGGAGAATTCCACAGTTAGCCACCCTTACTGTGAAGAACCCGTCTCTTTCTTTAAGTTGGAATCTTTTTACTTCTAACCTCAAAAGATGTCTTCATAATGTCAAGGATAATTACTGTGGTTCCAGTGCTTAACACCAAATTATTATTCAACTATATAAAAATGTGAAACTTTATTTAAAATGTATTAAATATCCAAAACACGCTGTATTAACAAAAATAGCCTCTTGAGTGCAATGCCACATAACTCTCCCCTATTTGAATCAGATATGTAAGGGGAAGTATTGGACTCATACAGTCCGTAGACGATCCAAGCCACACCAGCTAGGCCTGATATTTGTTATAATACAATGTGGAAACCTATTCAACTTTATTGCAATAATCTGCCCAATTGTCTCAGTGTTTTTGTTAAACCAAACGTTCTCACTGAAGAGCCAAAGTGATACCCAAAAACCCACTGGTAACCCGAATAGTGCAAATACAGGATCCTGTGTCTCACAATAGAGACCACCTAGCTCAGAGACTATGGTTTGCCCCTCCAACTATCTGTAGCCCCATAAATCCACATTCGCCAGGCCAACTAGGGACTAATCAAATAAAAACATACTTACATTCATACTGCGAAAAACTAAGGAACAGTTTTAGCCTCATATGTCCACCTCCAAAAGGTGAGAATATATAGGGTCCAACCAACGCCCACAACTAGAAAGCTCCATGTGAAAAAAACACCTGATCTACTGTAAAGTGGTATGGGAGTATGGTCACTCATATGCAATAAACATCCAGCTGGGGATATGTTACAAGCGACTTGCCAGTCAAAAATGACTGCAAAACATTGTGCTCATCATGGACCTCCTTCTCCCTCTCCCTCACCTGTGTCTCTTTCCACCCTTCCCGTGTCTCTTTCTCCCTTCCCCTGTGTCTCTTTCCCTCTCTCCCTCCCTTGTGTCTCTTCCCTCCCCCTCTCGCTACCCTGTGTCACTTTTCCCCCTCTCCCTCCCCTGTGTCTCTTTTGCCCCCTCTCCCTCCCCTGTGTCTCTACCTCCTCTCCCTCCCTTGTGTCTCTTCCCCCTACTCTCCCTCCCCTGAGTGTCAGGTGGGGGTGAGAGGAGTTGTGTGACCCACGAGGGTGAGAGTTGTGCTGTCTCTTTGTGTGTATTTTTGTAGTGCTCCTGGTCCTAGTGATCCTGCACCTGTGGCTCCTCTTCCGCACTCTCAGGCCTCTGCTGTGTTTTGCTATGTGCCGCTCCGCTCTTCTGTTCATTGCACATCCCCCGTTCCCACAGCTCCCTCCCCGCCTTCCCTTCCTGCACAACCAGCTCTCCGTTACCCGCAGGCTGGTTTCCTTGCAGAGCCCGGAGTCTCCAATACCAGCGATACCAACAGGTTGCACGTCACCGACAAACAATGTTAGCAGTCCAACCAATCAGTGAACCAATGAGGAATTGGGTCACCAGAGGGGCATAGAGTAATGACAGCCAATAAGATGGACGGGAGTGAGAAGAGTTGTGCGGGCCCTAATTGTTAGATTTGTAGCCCTTCTCTGTACTTTTTCCAGCTCTAAAATATCCTTTTTATGAAGTGGTGCCCAAAATTGTCCTCCATATTCCCAATGAGGGCACACTAGGATTTGTATAGTGGCAGAATTATATTTGCTTCCCTTGCTTCTATACCCTTCTTAATACATGCTAATATTTTATTGGCCTTTGCAGCTGCTGCTTGGCATGGAGCACTGTTACCTAGGTGGTTGTCCACAAGCACTCCCAAATCCCTTCCTATAACTGATACCCCTAGATTTGCTCCATTAAGATTATAAATTGTATGGCTTTTTTTCCTACCTAAATGTCTAACTTTACATTTATTTGTCCATTTTTTTAAAAATGGAGACAATACTTTCCAGTCCTACTTCTAAGTCATATTTTATAAATTACATATACTGGTTTGGCTATTACAGAGCCCAGTTCCCTATGTGCCCTAGGATGTATTCCATCAGGACCCGGGGCTTTATTAACATTTATTTTTCCAACCTCTTTTGGATTTCTTCCGGCATTAACCAGTTATTTGGTGAAGGTAGTGTAGCCACATTATCTTGCCGTGTCCCAACCACAGGTACCTCCCTTGTGTATACCAAAGAAAAGAACCTATTTAGCTCATCCGCCTTTTCCACTGACATGTATTCATCGCTGTGAATATGCAAATACCAGTTTGTTTATTAGAAAGACTGGAGCTAAATGTGACTCCTACGTCTGTCACGTGCGCTCGCTGTCTCTTTCAGGTATATCGATGACGTTCCCTTATATTCTAGCTAGGAACGTCTGCTCTTTTTATTTACTGTCACAATGACTGAGTGTCTCTCACGATGCCAGAATACTTTCTGCTGAATACAATGTGTACCTGCCAGAAAATGAAATACGGACATGAACATGAAATAAAGATTATGGGCTCCTATGTTGTGCTGTAAGAACAAGGGAAGCTGAGCTCATCACCGCATGACCCTGCCCAGAGAGGCATGTGGCTGCATAACTTATCTACCTGGGAAATTATTAAAACAACTCAGGATCCTGGTGAGCGGGCAGAGAGAGAAGTGAGAGACTGAGAGTGACAGAAAGAGAGAAACAGAGAGAGAGGAAGTGGGAAAGAGAAAGAGGAAGAAAGAGGAAGAGAGAAAGAGGAAGAAAGAGGGCGAGAGAAAGAAGGAAAGGGGGAGAGGGAGAGAGAGGGAGAGAGAAAGAGGAAGAAAGAGGGAGAGAGAGGGAGAGAGAAAGAGGAAAAAAGGGAGAGAGAGAGTGAGAGAGAAAGAGGAAGAAAGGGTGAGAGAGGGCGAGAGAAAGAGGCAAAGGGGGAGAGGGAGAGAGAGGGAGAGAGAAAGAGGGAGAGAGAAAGAGGAAAAAAGTGAGAGAGAGAGTGAGAGAGATAGAGGAAGAAAGGGAGAGAGAGGGCGAGAGAAAGAGGCAAAGGGGGAGAGGGAGAGAGAGGGAGAGAGAAAGAGGGAGAGAGAAAGAGGAAAAAAGGGAGAGAGAGAGTGAGAGAGATAGAGGAAGAAAGGGAGAGAGAGGGCGAGAGAAAGAGGCAAAGGGGGAGAGGGAGAGAGAGGGAGAGAGAAAGAAGGAAAGGGGGAGAGGGAGAGAGAGGGAGAGAGAAAGAGGGAGAAAGAGGGAGAGAGAGAGTGAGAGAGAGAGTGAGAGAGAGAGGAAAAGGGTGAGAGGGAGAGAGAGGGAGAGAGAAAGAGGAAGAAAGAGGAAGAGACAGGGAGTGAGAAAGAGGAAGAAAGAGGGAGAAAGGGGGCGAGAGAAAGAGGGAAAGGGGGAGAGAGAGAAAGAGGAAGAAAGAGGGAGAGAGAGAGAGCATAGGAGAGATAGAGAGAGAAAGAGAGAAACAGAGAGAGAGAGGAAGAAAGGGAAAGAGAAAGAGGAAGAAAGAGAAAGAGGGAGAGAAAAAGAGAGAGGAAGAGAGAGAGAGAAAGAGGGAAAGAGAAAGAGGAAGAAAGAGGGAGAGAGAGGGAGAGAGAAAGAGGGAAAGGGGGAGAGGGAGAGAGAGGGAGAGAGAAAGAGGAAGAAAGAGGGAGAGAGGGAGAGTGAAAGAGGAAAAGGGGGAGAGTGAGAGAAAGAGAGAAAGGGGGAGAGGGAGAGAGAGGGAGAGAGAAAGAGGAAGAAAGAGGGAGAGAGAGAGTGAGAGAAAGAGAGAAAGGGGGAGAGGGAGAGAGAGGGAGAGAGAAAGAGGAAGAAAGAGGGAGACATGGAGAGAGAAAGAGGAAGAAAGAGGGAGAGAGGGAGAGTGAAAGAGGAAAAGGGGGAGAGAGTGAGAGAAAAAGGGAAAGGGGGAGAGGGAGAGAGAGGGAGAGAGAAAGAGGAAGAAAGAGGGAGAGAGATAGCGAGAGAAAGAGGGAAAGGGGGAGAGGGAGAGAGAAAGAGAAAGAAACAGGAAGAAAGAGAGAGAGAGAGAGCTAAATAAAGAGGGAAAAGGGGAGAGGGAGAGAGAGGGCGAGAAAAAGAGAAAGAAAGAGGGAGAGAGAAAGAGGGAAAGAGGAGAGGGATAGAGAAAGAGGAAGAACGAGGGAGAGAGAGCGCGAGAAAGAAGGAGAGAGAGGGAGAGAGAAAGAGGAAGAAAGAGGGAGCTAGAGGTCGAGAGAAAGAGCGAAAGGGGGAGATGGAGAGAGAGGGAGAGAGAAAGAAGAAGAAAGAGGGGGAGGGAGGGCGAGAGAAAGAGGGAAAGGGGGAGAGGGAGAGAGAGGGAGAGAGAAAGAGGGAGAAAGAGGGAGAGAGAGAGTGAGAGAGAGAGGAAAAGGGGGAGAGGGAGAGAGAGGGAGAGAGAAAGAGGAAGAAAGAGGGAGAGATGGAGAGAGAAAGAGGGAAAGGGGTAGAGGGAGAGAGAGGGAGAGAGAAAGAGGAAGAAAGAGGGAGAGATGGAGAGAGAAAGAGGGAGAGAGGGAGAGAGTGAGAGAAAAAGGGAAAAGGGGAGAGGGAGAGAGAGGGAGAGAGAAAGAGGAAGAAAGAGGGAGAGAGAGCGAGCGAGAGAAAGAGGGAAACGAGGAGAGGGAGAGAGAGGGAGAGAGAAAGAGGAAGAAAGAGGGACAGAGAGGGCGAGAGAAAGAGGGAAAGGGGAGAGGTAGAGAGAGGGAGAGAGCAAGAGGAAGAAAGAGGGAGAGAGGGCGAGAGAAAGAGGGAAAGGGGAGAGGGAGAGAGAGGGAGAGAGAAAGAGGAAGAAAGAGGGAGAGAGGGAGAGTGAAAGAGGAAAAGGGGGAGAGCGAGAGAAAGGGGGAGAGTGAGAGAGAGGGAGAGAGAAAGAGGAAGAAAGAGGGAGAGAGAGAGTGAGAGAAAGAGAGAAAGGAGGAGATGGAGAGAGAGGGAGAGAGAAAGAGGAAGAAAGAGGGAGAGATGGAGAGAGAAAGAGGGAGAGAGAGAGGGAGAGTGAAAGAGGAAAAGGGGGAGAGAGTGAGAGAAAAAGGGAAAGGGGGAGAGGGAGAGAGAGGGAGAGAGAAAGAGGAAGAAAGAGGGAGAGAGATAGCGAGAGAAAGAGCGAAAGGGGGAGAGGGAGAGAGAAAGAGAAAGAAAGAGGAAGAAAGAGGGAGAGAGAGAGAGCTAAAGAAAGAGGGAAAAGGGGAGATGGAGAGAGAGGGCGAGAAAAATAGAAAGAAAGAGGGAGAGAGAAAGAGGGAAAGGGGAGAGGGAGAGAGAAAGAGGAAGAGCGAGTGAGAGAGACGGCGAGAAAGGGGGAGAGAGAGGGAGAGAGAAAGAGGAAGAAAGAGGGAGCTAGAGGGCGAGAGAAAGAGCGAAAGGGGGAGATGGAGAGAGAGGGAGAGAGAAAGAGGAAGAAAGAGGGGGAGGGAGGGCGAGAGAAAGAGGGAAAGAGGGAGAGGGAGAGAGAGGGAGAGAGAAAGAGAGAGAAAGAGGGAGAGAGAGAGTGAGAGAGAGAGAGAGGAAAAGGGGGAGAGGGAGAGAGAGGGAGAGAGAAAGAGGAAAAAAGGGAGAGAGAGAGTGAGAGAGAAAGAGGAAGAAAGGGAGAGAGAGGGCGAGAGAAAGAGGGAAAGGGGGAGAGGGAGAGAGAAAGAGGGAAAGGGGGAGAGGGAGAGAGAGGGAGAGAGAAAGAGGGAGAAAGAGAGAGAGTGAGAGAGAGGAAAAGGGGGAGAGGAAGAGAGAGGGAGAGAGAAAGAGGAAGAAAGAGGGAGAGAGGGAGAGTGAAAGAGGAAAGGGGGAGAGAGAGAGCGAGAGAAAGGGGAAGAGGGAGAGAGAAATAGGAAGAAAGAGGGAGAGAGAGAGCGAGAGAAAGAGAGAAAGGGGGAGAAGGAGAGAGAGGTAGGGAGAAAGAGGAAGAAAGAGGGAGAGATGGAGAGAGAAAGAGGAAGAAAGAGGGAGAGAGAGAGCGAGCGAGAGAAAGAGGGAAACGAGGAGAGGGAGAGAGAGGGAGAGAGAAAGAGGAAGAAAGAGGGAAAGAGAGGGCGAGAGAAAGAGGGAAAGGGGAGAGGTAGAGAGAGGGAGAGAGCAAGAGGAAGAAAGAGGGAGAGAGGGCGAGAGAAAGAGGGAAAAGGGGAGAGGGAGAGAGAGGGAGAGAGAAAGAGGAAGAAAGAGGGAGAGAGAGGGAGAGAGAAAGAAATAGAAATAGGGAGAGAGGGAGAGTGAAAGAGGAAAAGGGGGAGAGCGAGAGAAAGGGGGAGAGGGAGAGAGAGGGAGAGAGAAAGAGGAAGAAAGAGGGAGAGAGAGAGTGAGAGAAAGAGAGAAAGGGGGAGAGGGAGAGAGAGGGAGAGAGAAAGAGGAAGAAAGAGGGAGAGATGGAGAGAGAAAGAGGGAGAGAGAGAGGGAGAGTGAAAGAGGAAAAGGGGGAGAGAGTGAGAGAAAAAGGGAAAGGGGGAGAAAGAGGGAGAGAGAAAGAGGAAGAAAGAGGGAGAGAGATAGCGAGAGAAAGAGGGAAGGGGGAGAGGGAGAGAGAAAGAGAAAGAAAGAGGAAGAAAGAGGGAGAGAGAGAGAGCTAAAGAAAGAGGGAAAAGGGGAGATGGAGAGAGAGGGCGAGAAAAAGAGGAAGAAATAGGGAGAGAGAAAGAGGGAAAGGGGAGAGGGAGAGAGAAAGAGGAAGAGCGAGTGAGAGAGAGGGCGAGAAAGGGGGAGAGAGAGGGAGAGAGAAAGAGGAAGAAAGAGGGAGCTAGAGGGCGAGAGAAAGAGCGAAAGGGGGAGATGGAGAGAGAGGGAGAGAGAAAGCGGAAGAAAGAGGGGGAGGGAGGGCGAGAGAAAGAGGGAAAGGGGGAGAGGGAGAGAGAGGGAGAGAGAAAGAGAGAGAAAGAGGGAGAGAGAGAGAGAGAGTGAGAGAGAGAGGAAAAGGGGGAGAGGGAGAGAGAGGGAGAGAGAAAGAGGAAAAAAGGGAGAGAGAGAGTGAGAGAGAAAGAGGAAGAAAGGGAGAGAGAGGGCGGAGAGAAAGAGGGAAAGGGAGAGAGAGGGAGAGAGAAAGAGGGAAAGGGGGAGAGGGAGAGAGAGGGAGAGAGAAAGAGGGAGAAAGAGGGAGAGAGAGTGAGAGAGAGAGGAAAAGGGGGAGAGGAAGAGAGAGGGAGAGAGAAAGAGGAAGAAAGAGGGAGAGAGGGAGAGTGAAAGAGGAAAGGGGGGAGAGAGAGAGGGAGAGGAAAGGGGGAGAGGGGAGAGAGAAATAGGAAGAAAGAGGGAGAGAGAGAGCGAGAGAAAGAGAGAAAGGGGGAGAAGGAGAGAGAGGTAGGGAGAAAGAGGAAGAAAGAGGGAGAGTTGGAGAGAGGAAGAGGGAAAGGGGGAGAGAGAGAGCGAGAGAAAGGGATAGAGAGAGAGAGATGGAGAGAGAAAGAGGAAGAAAGAGGGAGAGAGATGGTGAGAGAAAGAGGATGAAAGAGGGAGAGAGGGAGAGTGAAAGAGGAA